>JAAAWM010008871.1:0-17466 GCA_036873465.1 Thinopyrum obtusiflorum
AATGATGGAGCGTGTCATAATAAGCAGAACGGTAGAAAGGTGCATGGCAATATTCAACCAACACATAGAACCTCAAAGAGTGCCCCAAAGTTTCTACCGGAGAATCATGACGAAAACGTGTGCCAAACCCTATGCATAGGTTCATGGGCAGAACCCGCAAGTTGATCACCAAAAAATACATCAAGTGAATCACATGATATCCCATTGTCACCATAGATACACACAGCAAGACATACATCAAGTGTTCTGAAATCTTTAAAGACTCAATCCGATAAGATAACTTCAAAGGGGAAACTCAATCCATTACAAGAGAGTAGAGGGGGAGAAAACATCATAAGATCCAACTATAATAGCAAAGCTCGCGATACATCAAGATCGTATCACCTCAAGAACACAAGAGAGAGAGAGAGAGATCAAACACATAGCTACTGGTAGATACCCTCAGCCCCGAGGGAGAACTACTCCCTCCTCATCATGGAGAGCACCGGGATGAAGAAGATGGCCACCGGAGAGGGATTGCCCCCTTTGACAGGGTACCGGAACGGGTCTAGATTGGCTTTTCGGTGGCTACGGAGGCTTCTGGCGGCCGAACTTCTGATCTATTGTGCGCCCCAATCGTTTTAGGGTATATGGAGATATATAGGAGCAAGAAGTGCGTCAGGGGGGGCACGAGGGGCCCACGAGGGTGGAGGGCGCGCTCAGGGGGGTGGGTGCGCCCCCTGCCTCGTGGCTTCCTCGTTGATCCCCTGACGTGCACTCCAAGTCTTCTGGGCTTCTTCTGATCCAAAAATAAGTTCCATGAAGTTTCAGGTCAATTGGACTCCGTTTGATTTTCCTTTTCTGCGATATTCTAAAACAAGGAAAAAACAGAAACTGGCACTGGGCTCTGGGTTAATAGGTTAGTCCCAAAAATCATATAAAATAGCATATAAATGCATATAAAACATCCAAGGTTGATAATATAATAGCATGGAACAATCAAAAATTATAGATACGTTGGAGACGTATCAGCATCCCCAAGCTTAATTCATGCCCGTCCTCGAGTAGGTAAATGATAAAAACAGAATTTTTGATGTGGAATGCTACCTAACATATTTATCCATGTAATTCTCTTTATTGTGGCAAGAATATTCAGATTCGTAAGATGCAAGACAAAAGTTTAATATTGACATAAAAATAATAATACTTCAAGCATACTAACTAAGCAATCATGTCTTCTCAAAATAACATGGCTGAAGAAAGCTATCCCTACAAAATCATATAGTCGGGGGGGGGGGGGGGGGGGGGGGGGGGGGGGGGGGGGGGGGGGGGGGGGGGGGGGGGGGGGGGGGGGGGGGGGGGGGGGGGGGGGGGGGGGGGGGGGGGGGGGGGGGGGGGGGGGGGGGGGGGGGGGGGGGGGGGGGGGGGGGGGGGGGGGGGGGGGGGGGGGGGGGGGGGGGGGGGGGGGGGGGGGGGGGGGGGGGGGGGGGGGGGGGGGGGGGGGGGGGGGGGGGGGGGGGGGGGGGGGGGGGGGGGGGGGGGGGGGGGGGGGGGGGGGGGGGGGGGGGGGGGGGGGGGGGGGGGGGGGGGGGGGGGGGGGGGGGGGGGGGGGGGGGGGGGGGGGGGGGGGGGGGGGGGGGGGGGGGGGGGGGGGGGGGGGGGGGGGGGGGGGGGGGGGGGGGGGGGGGGGGGGGGGGGGGGGGGGGGGGGGGGGGGGGGGGGGGGGGGGGGGGGGGGGGGGGGGGGGGGGGGGGGGGGGGGGGGGGGGGGGGGGGGGGGGGGGGGGGGGGGGGGGGGGGGGGGGGGGGGGGGGGGGGGGGGGGGGGGGGGGGGGGGGGGGGGGGGGGGGGGGGGGGGGGGGGGGGGGGGGGGGGGGGGGGGGGGGGGGGGGGGGGGGGGGGGGGGGGGGGGGGGGGGGGGGGGGGGGGGGGGGGGGGGGGGGGGGGGGGGGGGGGGGGGGGGGGGGGGGGGGGGGGGGGGGGGGGGGGGGGGGGGGGGGGGGGGGGGGGGGGGGGGGGGGGGGGGGGGGGGGGGGGGGGGGGGGGGGGGGGGGGGGGGGGGGGGGGGGGGGGGGGGGGGGGGGGGGGGGGGGGGGGGGGGGGGGGGGGGGGGGGGGGGGGGGGGGGGGGGGGGGGGGGGGGGGGGGGGGGGGGGGGGGGGGGGGGGGGGGGGGGGGGGGGGGGGGGGGGGGGGGGGGGGGGGGGGGGGGGGGGGGGGGGGGGGGGGGGGGGGGGGGGGGGGGGGGGGGGGGGGGGGGGGGGGGGGGGGGGGGGGGGGGGGGGGGGGGGGGGGGGGGGGGGGGGGGGGGGGGGGGGGGGGGGGGGGGGGGGGGGGGGGGGGGGGGGGGGGGGGGGGGGGGGGGGGGGGGGGGGGGGGGGGGGGGGGGGGGGGGGGGGGGGGGGGGGGGGGGGGGGGGGGGGGGGGGGGGGGGGGGGGGGGGGGGGGGGGGGGGGGGGGGGGGGGGGGGGGGGGGGGGGGGGGGGGGGGGGGGGGGGGGGGGGGGGGGGGGGGGGGGGGGGGGGGGGGGGGGGGGGGGGGGGGGGGGGGGGGGGGGGGGGGGGGGGGGGGGGGGGGGGGGGGGGGGGGGGGGGGGGGGGGGGGGGGGGGGGGGGGGGGGGGGGGGGGGGGGGGGGGGGGGGGGGGGGGGGGGGGGGGGGGGGGGGGGGGGGGGGGGGGGGGGGGGGGGGGGGGGGGGGGGGGGGGGGGGGGGGGGGGGGGGGGGGGGGGGGGGGGGGGGGGGGGGGGGGGGGGGGGGGGGGGGGGGGGGGGGGGGGGGGGGGGGGGGGGGGGGGGGGGGGGGGGGGGGGGGGGGGGGGGGGGGGGGGGGGGGGGGGGGGGGGGGGGGGGGGGGGGGGGGGGGGGGGGGGGGGGGGGGGGGGGGGGGGGGGGGGGGGGGGGGGGGGGGGGGGGGGGGGGGGGGGGGGGGGGGGGGGGGGGGGGGGGGGGGGGGGGGGGGGGGGGGGGGGGGGGGGGGGGGGGGGGGGGGGGGGGGGGGGGGGGGGGGGGGGGGGGGGGGGGGGGGGGGGGGGGGGGGGGGGGGGGGGGGGGGGGGGGGGGGGGGGGGGGGGGGGGGGGGGGGGGGGGGGGGGGGGGGGGGGGGGGGGGGGGGGGGGGGGGGGGGGGGGGGGGGGGGGGGGGGGGGGGGGGGGGGGGGGGGGGGGGGGGGGGGGGGGGGGGGGGGGGGGGGGGGGGGGGGGGGGGGGGGGGGGGGGGGGGGGGGGGGGGGGGGGGGGGGGGGGGGGGGGGGGGGGGGGGGGGGGGGGGGGGGGGGGGGGGGGGGGGGGGGGGGGGGGGGGGGGGGGGGGGGGGGGGGGGGGGGGGGGGGGGGGGGGGGGGGGGGGGGGGGGGGGGGGGGGGGGGGGGGGGGGGGGGGGGGGGGGGGGGGGGGGGGGGGGGGGGGGGGGGGGGGGGGGGGGGGGGGGGGGGGGGGGGGGGGGGGGGGGGGGGGGGGGGGGGGGGGGGGGGGGGGGGGGGGGGGGGGGGGGGGGGGGGGGGGGGGGGGGGGGGGGGGGGGGGGGGGGGGGGGGGGGGGGGGGGGGGGGGGGGGGGGGGGGGGGGGGGGGGGGGGGGGGGGGGGGGGGGGGGGGGGGGGGGGGGGGGGGGGGGGGGGGGGGGGGGGGGGGGGGGGGGGGGGGGGGGGGGGCAAATTCACAAATAATTTAAACAAAACTCCCCCAGGAATGTTGATAGTTGGACAGCACCCGTTGTTTCGAACAAGCCGTGGAGTGTGAATGTTGGTGGAGGGGGGGTAAAAACTTTACCTTTCTGCATGGGAACCGCCTATAATGTATCTAGTATGGAAGATATTGGGAACTCTTGGTCGTTATGTTGACAATGAAAGCATACCTCTCAAAATTATTTTCATCTCTGTTTTTGCTTCGAGCTCTGGCACCTCTGCAAATCCCTGCTTCCCTCTGTGAAGGGTTTATCTTTTACTTTTATGCAAGAGTCAGTAGTATTCCTTCTCATTCCAACCTACTCTTTAGTTGGCAAGCATCATGTGGTGGAGAAAGATCTAAGCATATATGGCCATTCAAATATATTTGATCATGAATTATTATTGTTGACAATTATCTATATGATAAATAAGTTGGGAGGCGAAACATTAAGCCCCATTCTTTCTCTGTGTTCGATGGATGCTATTTGTTCTAAAAATATGCTTTGAGTGGTAGCAATCATGGAAGACTATATGATAGTTGAGTATGTGGGATTTGCTAAATCAAAGCTCTCACATAGACTCTTCCTAAAAATAAGATGAATTGTAATTGTTTGATGACTAATAACACGGTTTGTTAGTTTTCAAGAAAGTTTATGATCTATACTTTAACATGTGAATAGTTTGTTACTTGATCATGCAAAGTTTTATGATATGAGCTACTGTTATGACATATAATGATGCTAGAAAAGGTGATTGAAATTATCATTGATCAAACTTGTGTACCTTCTAGCATTCACACTTCATAAATTATTTCTTTTATCATTTACCTACTCGAGGACGAGCAGGAATTAAGCTTGGGGATGCTGATACGTCTCCAACGTATCTATAATTTATGAAGTGTTCATGCTATTATATTATCTGTTTTGGATGTTAATGGGATTTATTATGCACTTTTATATTATTTTTGGGACTAACCTATTAACCCAGAGCCTAGTGCCAGTTTCTATTTTTTCCCTTGTTTCAGTGTTTCACAGAAAAGGAATATCAAACGGAGTCCAACCGGAATGAAACCTTCGGGAGCGTGATTTTTGGAACGAACGTGATCCAGGAAACTTGGAGTTGAAGTCAGGGAAGCTTCGAGGTGGCCACGAGGTAGGGAGGCGCGCCTGCCCCCCTGGGCGCTCCCCCCACCCTCGTGGGCCCCTCGTGGCTCCCCTTACCGACTTCTTTCGCCTATATATATCCATATACCCTAAAAACATCGGGGAACAGAATAGATCGGGAGTTCCACCGCCGCAAGCCTCTGTAGCCACCAAAAACCAATCGGGATACTGTTTCGGCACCCTGCCGGAGGGGGGATCCCTCACCGGTGGCCATCTTCATCATCCCGGCGTTCTCCATGATGAGGAGGGAGTAGTTCACCCGCGGGGCTGAGGGTATGTACCAGTAGCTATGTGTTTGATCTCTCTCTCTCATGTTCTTGATTCGGCACGATCTTGATGTATCGCGAGCTTTGCTATTATAGTTGGATCTTATGATGTTTCTCCCCCTCTACTCTCTTGTAATGGATTGAGTTTTCCCTTTGAAGTTATCTTATCGGATTGAGTCTTTAAGGATTTGAGAACACTTTATGTATGTCTTGCCGTGCTTATCTATGGTGACAATGGGATATTCACGTGATCTACTTGATGTATGTTTTGGAGATCAACTTGCGGGTTCAATGAACTTATGCATAGGGGTTGGCACACGTTTTCGTCTTGACTCTCCGGTAGAAACTTTGGGGCACTCTTTGAAGTACTTTGTGTTGGTTAGAATAGATGAATCTGAGATTGTGTGATGCATATCGTATAATCATACCCACGGGGGGGGGGGGGGGGGGGGGGGGGGGGGGGGGGGGGGGGGGGGGGGGGGGGGGGGGGGGGGGGGGGGGGGGGGGGGGGGGGGGGGGGGGGGGGGGGGGGGGGGGGGGGGGGGGGGGGGGGGGGGGGGGGGGGGGGGGGGGGGGGGGGGGGGGGGGGGGGGGGGGGGGGGGGGGGGGGGGGGGGGGGGGGGGGGGGGGGGGGGGGGGGGGGGGGGGGGGGGGGGGGGGGGGGGGGGGGGGGGGGGGGGGGGGGGGGGGGGGGGGGGGGGGGGGGGGGGGGGGGGGGGGGGGGGGGGGGGGGGGGGGGGGGGGGGGGGGGGGGGGGGGGGGGGGGGGGGGGGGGGGGGGGGGGGGGGGGGGGGGGGGGGGGGGGGGGGGGGGGGGGGGGGGGGGGGGGGGGGGGGGGGGGGGGGGGGGGGGGGGGGGGGGGGGGGGGGGGGGGGGGGGGGGGGGGGGGGGGGGGGGGGGGGGGGGGGGGGGGGGGGGGGGGGGGGGGGGGGGGGGGGGGGGGGGGGGGGGGGGGGGGGGGGGGGGGGGGGGGGGGGGGGGGGGGGGGGGGGGGGGGGGGGGGGGGGGGGGGGGGGGGGGGGGGGGGGGGGGGGGGGGGGGGGGGGGGGGGGGGGGGGGGGGGGGGGGGGGGGGGGGGGGGGGGGGGGGGGGGGGGGGGGGGGGGGGGGGGGGGGGGGGGGGGGGGGGGGGGGGGGGGGGGGGGGGGGGGGGGGGGGGGGGGGGGGGGGGGGGGGGGGGGGGGGGGGGGGGGGGGGGGGGGGGGGGGGGGGGGGGGGGGGGGGGGGGGGGGGGGGGGGGGGGGGGGGGGGGGGGGGGGGGGGGGGGGGGGGGGGGGGGGGGGGGGGGGGGGGGGGGGGGGGGGGGGGGGGGGGGGGGGGGGGGGGGGGGGGGGGGGGGGGGGGGGGGGGGGGGGGGGGGGGGGGGGGGGGGGGGGGGGGGGGGGGGGGGGGGGGGGGGGGGGGGGGGGGGGGGGGGGGGGGGGGGGGGGGGGGGGGGGGGGGGGGGGGGGGGGGGGGGGGGGGGGGGGGGGGGGGGGGGGGGGGGGGGGGGGGGGGGGGGGGGGGGGGGGGGGGGGGGGGGGGGGGGGGGGGGGGGGGGGGGGGGGGGGGGGGGGGGGGGGGGGGGGGGGGGGGGGGGGGGGGGGGGGGGGGGGGGGGGGGGGGGGGGGGGGGGGGGGGGGGGGGGGGGGGGGGGGGGGGGGGGGGGGGGGGGGGGGGGGGGGGGGGGGGGGGGGGGGGGGGGGGGGGGGGGGGGGGGGGGGGGGGGGGGGGGGGGGGGGGGGGGGGGGGGGGGGGGGGGGGGGGGGGGGGGGGGGGGGGGGGGGGGGGGGGGGGGGGGGGGGGGGGGGGGGGGGGGGGGGGGGGGGGGGGGGGGGGGGGGGGGGGGGGGGGGGGGGGGGGGGGGGGGGGGGGGGGGGGGGGGGGGGGGGGGGGGGGGGGGGGGGGGGGGGGGGGGGGGGGGGGGGGGGGGGGGGGGGGGGGGGGGGGGGGGGGGGGGGGGGGGGGGGGGGGGGGGGGGGGGGGGGGGGGGGGGGGGGGGGGGGGGGGGGGGGGGGGGGGGGGGGGGGGGGGGGGGGGGGGGGGGGGGGGGGGGGGGGGGGGGGGGGGGGGGGGGGGGGGGGGGGGGGGGGGGGGGGGGGGGGGGGGGGGGGGGGGGGGGGGGGGGGGGGGGGGGGGGGGGGGGGGGGGGGGGGGGGGGGGGGGGGGGGGGGGGGGGGGGGGGGGGGGGGGGGGGGGGGGGGGGGGGGGGGGGGGGGGGGGGGGGGGGGGGGGGGGGGGGGGGGGGGGGGGGGGGGGGGGGGGGGGGGGGGGGGGGGGGGGGGGGGGGGGGGGGGGGGGGGGGGGGGGGGGGGGGGGGGGGGGGGGGGGGGGGGGGGGGGGGGGGGGGGGGGGGGGGGGGGGGGGGGGGGGGGGGGGGGGGGGGGGGGGGGGGGGGGGGGGGGGGGGGGGGGGGGGGGGGGGGGGGGGGGGGGGGGGGGGGGGGGGGGGGGGGGGGGGGGGGGGGGGGGGGGGGGGGGGGGGGGGGGGGGGGGGGGGGGGGGGGGGGGGGGGGGGGGGGGGGGGGGGGGGGGGGGGGGGGGGGGGGGGGGGGGGGGGGGGGGGGGGGGGGGGGGGGGGGGGGGGGGGGGGGGGGGGGGGGGGGGGGGGGGGGGGGGGGGGGGGGGGGGGGGGGGGGGGGGGGGGGGGGGGGGGGGGGGGGGGGGGGGGGGGGGGGGGGGGGGGGGGGGGGGGGGGGGGGGGGGGGGGGGGGGGGGGGGGGGGGGGGGGGGGGGGGGGGGGGGGGGGGGGGGGGGGGGGGGGGGGGGGGGGGGGGGGGGGGGGGGGGGGGGGGGGGGGGGGGGGGGGGGGGGGGGGGGGGGGGGGGGGGGGGGGGGGGGGGGGGGGGGGGGGGGGGGGGGGGGGGGGGGGGGGGGGGGGGGGGGGGGGGGGGGGGGGGGGGGGGGGGGGGGGGGGGGGGGGGGGGGGGGGGGGGGGGGGGGGGGGGGGGGGGGGGGGGGGGGGGGGGGGGGGGGGGGGGGGGGGGGGGGGGGGGGGGGGGGGGGGGGGGGGGGGGGGGGGGGGGGGGGGGGGGGGGGGGGGGGGGGGGGGGGGGGGGGGGGGGGGGGATGGGATGCCTTCCGGGGCATCCCTAATCTTAGGCTCTTGGTTGTCCTTGAACATTACCTTGGGGCGCCTTGGGCATCCCCAAGCTTAGGCTCTTGCCACTCCTTATTCCATAGTCTATCGAATCTTTACCCAAAACTTGAAAACTTCACAATACAAAACTTAACAGAAAACTTGTAAGCTCCGTTAGTATAAGAAAATAGATCACCACTTAGGTACTGTTGTGAACTCATTATAAATTCATAATGGTGTAATATCTACTGTATTCCAACTTCTCTATGGTTCATACCCTCCGATACTACTCATAGATTCATCAAAATAAGCAAACAACACATTGAAAACAGAATCTGTCAAAAACAGAACACTCTGTAGTAGTCTGTATCATTCGAATACTTATGTCACTCCAAAAATTCTGAAATAAATTGGTGGACCTGAGTAATTTGTCTTTTAATCATCTGCAAAAATAATCAACCTAATCTCACTCTCCAATAAAAAATGGCATCTAATCTCGTGAGTGCTAAAGTTTATGTTTTTACAGCAAGATCGCAAAGACTTTGCCCAAGTATTCCCAAAGGTTTTACTTGGCACACACACTAATTAAAACATAAAAAACACAATCATAACAGAGGATATATAATTTATTTATTACTAAACATGAGCAAAAGCAAGGAACAAGAATAAAATTGGGTTGCCTCCCAACAAGCGCTTACGTTTAACGCCCCTAGCTAGGCATGATGATTTCAATGATGCTCACATAAAAGATAAGAATTGAAACATAATTGGAGCATCATGAAGCATATGACTAGCACATTTAAGTCTAACCCACTTCCTATGCATAGGGATTTTGTGAGCAAACAATTTATGGGAACAATAATCAACTAGCATAGGAAAGCAGAACAAGCATAACTTCAAGATTTTAAGCACATAGAGAGGAAACTTGATATTATTGCAATTCCTAAAAGCATATATTCCTCCCTCATAATAATTTTCAGTAGCATAATGAATGAATTCACAATATAACCATCACATAAAGCATTCTTTTCATGATCTACAAGCATAGAAAATTTATTACTCTCCACATAACCAAATCTATTCTCATCAATAGTAGTGGGAGCAAACTCAACGAAATAACTATCATGTGAGGCATAATCCAATTGAAAATTAAAATCATGATGACAAGTTTCATGGATAGAATTATTCTTTATAGCATACAAGTCATCACAATAATCATCATAGATAGCAACTTTGTTCTTATAATCAATTGGAACCTCTTCCGAAATAGTGGATTCATCACTAAATAAAGTCATGATCTCTCATAATCCACTTTCATAAATATAATCATCATAAATAGGAGGCATGCTATCATCATAATAAATTTTCTCATCAAAACTTGGTGGACAAAAATATCATCTTCATCAAACATAGCATCCCCAAGCTTGTGGCTTTGCATATCATTAGTATCATAGATATCCAAGGAATTCATACTAACAACATTGCAATCATGCTCATCATACAAAGATTTAGTGCCAAACATTCTAATGCATTCTTCTTCTAACACTTTGGCATAATTATCAGAATCCTTATTTTCATGGAAGACATTAAAAAGATGAAGCCTATGAGGTATCCTCAATTCCATTTTTTGTAGTTTTCTTTTATAGACTAAACTAGTGATAAAACAAGAAACAAAAAGATTCGATTGCAAGATCTAAAGATATACCTTCAACCGCTAACCTCCCCGGCAACGACACGAGAAAAGAGCTTGATGTCTACTACACAACCTTCTTCTTGTATATGTTGTTGGTCCTCCAAGTGCAGAGGTTTGTAGGACAGCAGCAAATTTCCCTCAAGCGGATGACCTAAGGTTTATCAATCCGTGGGAGGCTGATAACCCACAAGTATAGGGGATCGCAATAGTTTTTGATAAGTAAGAGTGTGGGGGGGGGGGGGGGGGGGGGGGGGGGGGGGGGGGGGGGGGGGGGGGGGGGGGGGGGGGGGGGGGGGGGGGGGGGGGGGGGGGGGGGGGGGGGGGGGGGGGGGGGGGGGGGGGGGGGGGGGGGGGGGGGGGGGGGGGGGGGGGGGGGGGGGGGGGGGGGGGGGGGGGGGGGGGGGGGGGGGGGGGGGGGGGGGGGGGGGGGGGGGGGGGGGGGGGGGGGGGGGGGGGGGGGGGGGGGGGGGGGGGGGGGGGGGGGGGGGGGGGGGGGGGGGGGGGGGGGGGGGGGGGGGGGGGGGGGGGGGGGGGGGGGGGGGGGGGGGGGGGGGGGGGGGGGGGGGGGGGGGGGGGGGGGGGGGGGGGGGGGGGGGGGGGGGGGGGGGGGGGGGGGGGGGGGGGGGGGGGGGGGGGGGGGGGGGGGGGGGGGGGGGGGGGGGGGGGGGGGGGGGGGGGGGGGGGGGGGGGGGGGGGGGGGGGGGGGGGGGGGGGGGGGGGGGGGGGGGGGGGGGGGGGGGGGGGGGGGGGGGGGGGGGGGGGGGGGGGGGGGGGGGGGGGGGGGGGGGGGGGGGGGGGGGGGGGGGGGGGGGGGGGGGGGGGGGGGGGGGGGGGGGGGGGGGGGGGGGGGGGGGGGGGGGGGGGGGGGGGGGGGGGGGGGGGGGGGGGGGGGGGGGGGGGGGGGGGGGGGGGGGGGGGGGGGGGGGGGGGGGGGGGGGGGGGGGGGGGGGGGGGGGGGGGGGGGGGGGGGGGGGGGGGGGGGGGGGGGGGGGGGGGGGGGGGGGGGGGGGGGGGGGGGGGGGGGGGGGGGGGGGGGGGGGGGGGGGGGGGGGGGGGGGGGGGGGGGGGGGGGGGGGGGGGGGGGGGGGGGGGGGGGGGGGGGGGGGGGGGGGGGGGGGGGGGGGGGGGGGGGGGGGGGGGGGGGGGGGGGGGGGGGGGGGGGGGGGGGGGGGGGGGGGGGGGGGGGGGGGGGGGGGGGGGGGGGGGGGGGGGGGGGGGGGGGGGGGGGGGGGGGGGGGGGGGGGGGGGGGGGGGGGGGGGGGGGGGGGGGGGGGGGGGGGGGGGGGGGGGGGGGGGGGGGGGGGGGGGGGGGGGGGGGGGGGGGGGGGGGGGGGGGGGGGGGGGGGGGGGGGGGGGGGGGGGGGGGGGGGGGGGGGGGGGGGGGGGGGGGGGGGGGGGGGGGGGGGGGGGGGGGGGGGGGGGGGGGGGGGGGGGGGGGGGGGGGGGGGGGGGGGGGGGGGGGGGGGGGGGGGGGGGGGGGGGGGGGGGGGGGGGGGGGGGGGGGGGGGGGGGGGGGGGGGGGGGGGGGGGGGGGGGGGGGGGGGGGGGGGGGGGGGGGGGGGGGGGGGGGGGGGGGGGGGGGGGGGGGGGGGGGGGGGGGGGGGGGGGGGGGGGGGGGGGGGGGGGGGGGGGGGGGGGGGGGGGGGGGGGGGGGGGGGGGGGGGGGGGGGGGGGGGGGGGGGGGGGGGGGGGGGGGGGGGGGGGGGGGGGGGGGGGGGGGGGGGGGGGGGGGGGGGGGGGGGGGGGGGGGGGGGGGGGGGGGGGGGGGGGGGGGGGGGGGGGGGGGGGGGGGGGGGGGGGGGGGGGGGGGGGGGGGGGGGGGGGGGGGGGGGGGGGGGGGGGGGGGGGGGGGGGGGGGGGGGGGGGGGGGGGGGGGGGGGGGGGGGGGGGGGGGGGGGGGGGGGGGGGGGGGGGGGGGGGGGGGGGGGGGGGGGGGGGGGGGGGGGGGGGGGGGGGGGGGGGGGGGGGGGGGGGGGGGGGGGGGGGGGGGGGGGGGGGGGGGGGGGGGGGGGGGGGGGGGGGGGGGGGGGGGGGGGGGGGGGGGGGGGGGGGGGGGGGGGGGGGGGGGGGGGGGGGGGGGGGGGGGGGGGGGGGGGGGGGGGGGGGGGGGGGGGGGGGGGGGGGGGGGGGGGGGGGGGGGGGGGGGGGGGGGGGGGGGGGGGGGGGGGGGGGGGGGGGGGGGGGGGGGGGGGGGGGGGGGGGGGGGGGGGGGGGGGGGGGGGGGGGGGGGGGGGGGGGGGGGGGGGGGGGGGGGGGGGGGGGGGGGGGGGGGGGGGGGGGGGGGGGGGGGGGGGGGGGGGGGGGGGGGGGGGGGGGGGGGGGGGGGGGGGGGGGGGGGGGGGGGGGGGGGGGGGGGGGGGGGGGGGGGGGGGGGGGGGGGGGGGGGGGGGGGGGGGGGGGGGGGGGGGGGGGGGGGGGGGGGGGGGGGGGGGGGGGGGGGGGGGGGGGGGGGGGGGGGGGGGGGGGGGGGGGGGGGGGGGGGGGGGGGGGGGGGGGGGGGGGGGGGGGGGGGGGGGGGGGGGGGGGGGGGGGGGGGGGGGGGGGGGGGGGGGGGGGGGGGGGGGGGGGGGGGGGGGGGGGGGGGGGGGGGGGGGGGGGGGGGGGGGGGGGGGGGGGGGGGGGGGGGGGGGGGGGGGGGGGGGGGGGGGGGGGGGGGGGGGGGGGGGGGGGGGGGGGGGGGGGGGGGGGGGGGGGGGGGGGGGGGGGGGGGGGGGGGGGGGGGGGGGGGGGGGGGGGGGGGGGGGGGGGGGGGGGGGGGGGGGGGGGGGGGGGGGGGGGGGGGGGGGGGGGGGGGGGGGGGGGGGGGGGGGGGGGGGGGGGGGGGGGGGGGGGGGGGGGGGGGGGGGGGGGGGGGGGGGGGGGGGGGGGGGGGGGGGGGGGGGGGGGGGGGGGGGGGGGGGGGGGGGGGGGGGGGGGGGGGGGGGGGGGGGGGGGGGGGGGGGGGGGGGGGGGGGGGGGGGGGGGGGGGGGGGGGGGGGGGGGGGGGGGGGGGGGGGGGGGGGGGGGGGGGGGGGGGGGGGGGGGGGGGGGGGGGGGGGGGGGGGGGGGGGGGGGGGGGGGGGGGGGGGGGGGGGGGGGGGGGGGGGGGGGGGGGGGGGGGGGGGGGGGGGGGGGGGGGGGGGGGGGGGGGGGGGGGGGGGGGGGGGGGGGGGGGGGGGGGGGGGGGGGGGGGGGGGGGGGGGGGGGGGGGGGGGGGGGGGGGGGGGGGGGGGGGGGGGGGGGGGGGGGGGGTATCCATCTAGGATGTTTTATATGCATTTATATGCTATTTTATATGATTTTTTGGACTAACCTATTAACCCAGAGCCCAGTGCCAGTTTCTGTTTTTTCCTTGTTTTTGAGTATTGCAGAAAAGGAAAACCAAACGGAGTCCAATTGACCTGAAATTTGACGGAGATTATTTTTGGACTAGAAGAAGCCCACGGAGCATCGAAGATGGGCCAGAAGAGTCTTGAGGCACCCACGAGGGTGGGGGGCGCGCCCTACCCCCCTGGGCGTGCCCCCTACCTCGTGGCTGCCTCGGAGACCCCCCTGACTTGTTCCCCACGCCAACACCTCTTATATATACCCAAACTTCCAGAAAGAAACCTAGATCGGGAGTTCCGCCGCCGCAAGCCTCTGTAGCCACCAAAAAACAATCGGGACCCTGTTCCGGCACCCTGCCGGAGGGGAGATCCCTCACCGGTGGACATCTTCATCATCCCGGCGCTCTCCATGACGAGGAGGGAGTAGTTCACCCTCGGGGCTGAGGGTATGTACCAGTAGCTATGTGTTTGATCTCTCTCTCTCTCTCGTGTTCTTGAGGTAGTACGATCTTGATGTATCGCGAGCTTTGCTATTATAGTTGGATCTTATGATGTTTCTCCCCCTCTACTATCTTGTAATGGATTGAGTTTTCCCTTTGAAGTGATCTTATCGGATTGAGTCTTTAAGGATTTGAGAACACTTTATGTATGTCTTGCATGTGCTTATCTGTGATGACAATGGGATATTCACGTGATCTACTTGATGTATGTTTTGGTGATCAACTTACGGGTTCAGTGACCTTGTGAACTTATGCATAGGGGTTGGCACACGTTTTCGTGGGGGGGGGGGGGGGGGGGGGGGGGGGGGGGGGGGGGGGGGGGGGGGGGGGGGGGGGGGGGGGGGGGGGGGGGGGGGGGGGGGGGGGGGGGGGGGGGGGGGGGGGGGGGGGGGGGGGGGGGGGGGGGGGGGGGGGGGGGGGGGGGGGGGGGGGGGGGGGGGGGGGGGGGGGGGGGGGGGGGGGGGGGGGGGGGGGGGGGGGGGGGGGGGGGGGGGGGGGGGGGGGGGGGGGGGGGGGGGGGGGGGGGGGGGGGGGGGGGGGGGGGGGGGGGGGGGGGGGGGGGGGGGGGGGGGGGGGGGGGGGGGGGGGGGGGGGGGGGGGGGGGGGGGGGGGGGGGGGGGGGGGGGGGGGGGGGGGGGGGGGGGGGGGGGGGGGGGGGGGGGGGGGGGGGGGGGGGGGGGGGGGGGGGGGGGGGGGGGGGGGGGGGGGGGGGGGGGGGGGGGGGGGGGGGGGGGGGGGGGGGGGGGGGGGGGGGGGGGGGGGGGGGGGGGGGGGGGGGGGGGGGGGGGGGGGGGGGGGGGGGGGGGGGGGGGGGGGGGGGGGGGGGGGGGGGGGGGGGGGGGGGGGGGGGGGGGGGGGGGGGGGGGGGGGGGGGGGGGGGGGGGGGGGGGGGGGGGGGGGGGGGGGGGGGGGGGGGGGGGGGGGGGGGGGGGGGGGGGGGGGGGGGGGGGGGGGGGGGGGGGGGGGGGGGGGGGGGGGGGGGGGGGGGGGGGGGGGGGGGGGGGGGGGGGGGGGGGGGGGGGGGGGGGGGGGGGGGGGGGGGGGGGGGGGGGGGGGGGGGGGGGGGGGGGGGGGGGGGGGGGGGGGGGGGGGGGGGGGGGGGGGGGGGGGGGGGGGGGGGGGGGGGGGGGGGGGGGGGGGGGGGGGGGGGGGGGGGGGGGGGGGGGGGGGGGGGGGGGGGGGGGGGGGGGGGGGGGGGGGGGGGGGGGGGGGGGGGGGGGGGGGGGGGGGGGGGGGGGGGGGGGGGGGGGGGGGGGGGGGGGGGGGGGGGGGGGGGGGGGGGGGGGGGGGGGGGGGGGGGGGGGGGGGGGGGGGGGGGGGGGGGGGGGGGGGGGGGGGGGGGGGGGGGGGGGGGGGGGGGGGGGGGGGGGGGGGGGGGGGGGGGGGGGGGGGGGGGGGGGGGGGGGGGGGGGGGGGGGGGGGGGGGGGGGGGGGGGGGGGGGGGGGGGGGGGGGGGGGGGGGGGGGGGGGGGGGGGGGGGGGGGGGGGGGGGGGGGGGGGGGGGGGGGGGGGGGGGGGGGGGGGGGGGGGGGGGGGGGGGGGGGGGGGGGGGGGGGGGGGGGGGGGGGGGGGGGGGGGGGGGGGGGGGGGGGGGGGGGGGGGGGGGGGGGGGGGGGGGGGGGGGGGGGGGGGGGGGGGGGGGGGGGGGGGGGGGGGGGGGGGGGGGGGGGGGGGGGGGGGGGGGGGGGGGGGGGGGGGGGGGGGGGGGGGGGGGGGGGGGGGGGGGGGGGGGGGGGGGGGGGGGGGGGGGGGGGGGGGGGGGGGGGGGGGGGGGGGGGGGGGGGGGGGGGGGGGGGGGGGGGGGGGGGGGGGGCGAAAGAAGTCGGTCAGGGGAGCCACGAGGGGCCCACGAGGGTGGAGGGCGCACCCCCCTACCTCGTGCCTTCCTCGTTGCTTCCCTTACGTACACTCCAAGTCTTCTGGATTGCTTCCGTTCCAAAAATAACTCTCCCAAAGGTTTCATTCCGTTTGGACTCCGTTTGATATTCCTTTTATGCGAAACACTGAAACAAGGAAAAAACAGAAACTGGCACTGGGCTCTGGGTTAATAGGTTAGTCCCAAAAATAATATAAAAGTGCATAGTAAAGCCCATTAAACATCCAAGATGGATAATATAATAGCATGAATACTTCATAAATTATAGATATGTTGGAGACGTATCAAGACTTAGTTGGTAAAACCACAAACAAGATCTCCAGGCAGGTGATTGAGAAGTACTAACATAAAATAGAAGACCAAAACTGGAGTTGTCGGCAAGCTCCTTGCCGGTAAGCAAGTGAAGACCTAGCAAGCTCCCTACCGGCAAGTTCCCACTACGTTGCCACCGCTCCACCTCAACGACTAGCATGTCACTTGTCAAATAGGTGTCGAGTAGGCGGGTAGTTAGGTGAATTCTGTCTGGTCACATGTTAGCTCACCACTGAAGATATAACTTTAATGACACCCATCCTAGTAGTGTGTTAAGATAATAAAAGGTAGATGGAAGAAAGTCACAGAAGGAGAGACGATCCTTGCCGGCAAGCTTCACCAACATGACACCTCAGGCGCATTTAACCCATCTATCCTGACTCGTTAGATTTAGGTATTTGGCACTGTAACCACTATTTACCTTATGTAAAGACCATTTTGCCACTCTAGTGACCCCTTTCCCTATAAAGGAAGGCCCATGGCTACGATTACAAAGGTTGGAACTTTGCTTATTTACACGCATAGCTGCACTTCCCCCGCACTCTTGCCCGCAAAGTTGCGCTCCTTGTAACTAAGCATAAACACATCGAATACAACAAAGCAGGAGTAGGTTTTACGCTTCATAGTTGCCCGAACTTGGGTAAATATCTATGTTGATTGCTAGATTTGCTCTTTGTGGTCATCAATTTCCCTAGTTGAACTGCAAAGGGGACTTTCCGAGTCTGATAGATCATCGTACGCACGACAACTTTGGCGCGCCAGGCAGGGGGATCACTTGCGCGTACCTGATTTAGCAGTCAGCATGTCAGCTTCATCATTTTCATCGCCATGGCTCCCAAGAAGATGGGTGCCACAGCAGCTGGTCCATCTACATCCAAGCTAGCGACGTCTACGCAGACAAGCGACAACGCAGGTGGCAGCGAAGGAGGCGGAGGCGGCGAACAACATCCACGATGCTCTGGCGATCCAAGCCAGGCGAGCGGCATTGTCCGGACCAGAAAAACAACAACCCGCATGCCACTAGGTCTAAGGATGGAGCGGTGGTGCCTGCAGGTGGCGCGGCGAACTCCCAGAATGACCCGATGCCATCCAAGACACCCATGCTGATGCACACACCGCGGCCTTCTTAGATCGCGTGCAACGAGTAGCGCCACGGCATCGGCGGTTCCGGGCATCCTCACGGCAAAGCCCCTGTGCATCATTCCCAAGATGTACAGGGCCAACATTCGCGCCAGCATGCTGGTGAAGATAGGCCGCGGTTGCAGGACCGAGATGGGGGTACTTCTAACTTTGTTAGAAGTAAGAACACCTCTCGTTCTTCACACCGTTCTTTGCCAACTTCACCGACAGAGGCCCTGGCATGAGCATAGCTACTTCTAGATTTCCCTCCTGCCGCGGAGAAGATGGACGAGTGGAGGGCTGCCATACAAAGCCTCCTCAGGTTCGCCAACAACCACAAAACACATCAGGTAGGGCCCTCATAGCAGCAGCCCACCGCACTGGTGCGTGTTGCTGGCGAGAGGACTGGAGGTGGTGCGGTGATAGTGTAGTCTCCTCCATGACAACAATAGCAGCGACAGAGTCAGCGGGTTGGCACCCATGATGATGTTTCCATGGCGTCGTCTGATCCACGGGCTCACCATGATCAGTGCCAGGTT
>JAAAWM010008872.1:0-17470 GCA_036873465.1 Thinopyrum obtusiflorum
ATATCCATGGCTTGTGCTCATGTATTGCGTGAGGGTTGAAAAAGCTGAAGCGCATTAAAAAGTATGAACCAATTGCTTGGCTGACACCGGGGTAGTACATGATAAATACTTTGTGTTAAGAAAATGGAGCATGACAAGATTGTATGATTTTGTAGGGATAGCTTTCTTTAGCACTGATATTTTGAAAGACATGATTATTTGTTGGGATGCCTGAGTATTAATGTCTTTATGTCAAACTATAGACTATTGCTTTGAATCACTCATGTCTTAATATTCATGCCATGATTAGACATATGATCAAGATTATGCTAGGTAGTATTCCACATCAAAAATTATCTTTTTTATCATTTACCTACTCGAGGACGAGCAGGAATTAAGCTTGGGGATGCTGATACGTCTCGGTCGTATCTATAATTTTTTATTGTCTCATGCCAATATTATACAACTTTCACATATTTTTGGCAACATTTTATATGATTTATTGGACTAACCTATTGATCCAGTGCCCAGTGCCAGTTCCTGTTTGTTGCATGTTTTTGGTTTCGCAAAATATCCATATCAAACGAAATCCAAACGCGATAAAAATTTACGAAGAATTATTTTGGAATATATGTGATTTTTGGGAGTTGGAATCAACGCAAATGGGGGCCCACAGCCACCACGATACACCAGGGCGCCCCCCAGGGCCCAGGCGCGCGGTGGTGGGTTGTGCCCTCCTCGTAAGTCGGTTGGAGCTCTACTTCGGGCGTAAGGAAGCTTATATCCGGGGAAAAAATCGTGTTAAAATCTCAGCGCAATCGGAGTTACGGATCTCCGGAAATTTAAGAAACGGTGAAGGGATAGAAAACAGGAAGGCGAAACAGAAGAGAACAGAGAGAGAGATCCAATCTAGGGGGGCCGCCTGCCCCTCCACCGCCATGGCGGCCATGGACCAGAGGGGGAACTCTTCTCCCATCTAGGGAGGAGGCCAAGGAAGAAGAAGAAGTAGGAGGGCTCTCTCCCCCTCTCTCGCGGTGGCGCCTGAACGCCGTCGGGGCAATCATCGTGCGACGGCGATCTACTCCAACAACCCCGTCATCTTCACGGGGGGGGGGGGGGGGGGGGGGGGGGGGGGGGGGGGGGGGGGGGGGGGGGGGGGGGGGGGGGGGGGGGGGGGGGGGGGGGGGGGGGGGGGGGGGGGGGGGGGGGGGGGGGGGGGGGGGGGGGGGGGGGGGGGGGGGGGGGGGGGGGGGGGGGGGGGGGGGGGGGGGGGGGGGGGGGGGGGGGGGGGGGGGGGGGGGGGGGGGGGGGGGGGGGGGGGGGGGGGGGGGGGGGGGGGGGGGGGGGGGGGGGGGGGGGGGGGGGGGGGGGGGGGGGGGGGGGGGGGGGGGGGGGGGGGGGGGGGGGGGGGGGGGGGGGGGGGGGGGGGGGGGGGGGGGGGGGGGGGGGGGGGGGGGGGGGGGGGGGGGGGGGGGGGGGGGGGGGGGGGGGGGGGGGGGGGGGGGGGGGGGGGGGGGGGGGGGGGGGGGGGGGGGGGGGGGGGGGGGGGGGGGGGGGGGGGGGGGGGGGGGGGGGGGGGGGGGGGGGGGGGGGGGGGGGGGGGGGGGGGGGGGGGGGGGGGGGGGGGGGGGGGGGGGGGGGGGGGGGGGGGGGGGGGGGGGGGGGGGGGGGGGGGGGGGGGGGGGGGGGGGGGGGGGGGGGGGGGGGGGGGGGGGGGGGGGGGGGGGGGGGGGGGGGGGGGGGGGGGGGGGGGGGGGGGGGGGGGGGGGGGGGGGGGGGGGGGGGGGGGGGGGGGGGGGGGGGGGGGGGGGGGGGGGGGGGGGGGGGGGGGGGGGGGGGGGGGGGGGGGGGGGGGGGGGGGGGGGGGGGGGGGGGGGGGGGGGGGGGGGGGGGGGGGGGGGGGGGGGGGGGGGGGGGGGGGGGGGGGGGGGGGGGGGGGGGGGGGGGGGGGGGGGGGGGGGGGGGGGGGGGGGGGGGGGGGGGGGGGGGGGGGGGGGGGGGGGGGGGGGGGGGGGGGGGGGGGGGGGGGGGGGGGGGGGGGGGGGGGGGGGGGGGGGGGGGGGGGGGGGGGGGGGGGGGGGGGGGGGGGGGGGGGGGGGGGGGGGGGGGGGGGGGGGGGGGGGGGGGGGGGGGGGGGGGGGGGGGGGGGGGGGGGGGGGGGGGGGGGGGGGGGGGGGGGGGGGGGGGGGGGGGGGGGGGGGGGGGGGGGGGGGGGGGGGGGGGGGGGGGGGGGGGGGGGGGGGGGGGGGGGGGGGGGGGGGGGGGGGGGGGGGGGGGGGGGGGGGGGGGGGGGGGGGGGGGGGGGGGGGGGGGGGGGGGGGGGGGGGGGGGGGGGGGGGGGGGGGGGGGGGGGGGGGGGGGGGGGGGGGGGGGGGGGGGGGGGGGGGGGGGGGGGGGGGGGGGGGGGGGGGGGGGGGGGGGGGGGGGGGGGGGGGGGGGGGGGGGGGGGGGGGGGGGGGGGGGGGGGGGGGGGGGGGGGGGGGGGGGGGGGGGGGGGGGGGGGGGGGGGGGGGGGGGGGGGGGGGGGGGGGGGGGGGGGGGGGGGGGGGGGGGGGGGGGGGGGGGGGGGGGGGGGGGGGGGGGGGGGGGGGCGACAGAACTTGAGGGAATATTTGTTCTACCTTTAGCTCCTCGTTGGGTTCGACACTCTTATTTATCGAAAAGGGCTACAAATGATCCCCTATACTTGTGGGTTATCAACAACCTCACCGCCGGCCGGGCACCTGCCGACCACGATGCCGTGCACGTCCAGCCTGCAGGAAGCACAAAAGGGACCAAGATCTCCAAGATGGCGCCCCCAAGAGGGAAAACGGCGTTGGAGACGACGCCGCCACCTGATCCAACCAGGATCCTGACTTTCGCCCAGAGATCTTGACCCGAGAGATGAGGATGCACAAATCACCACGACGGCGCCTCCAAGGAAGAAAGCGACGCCCACGAGCGCCGCCGTCGCCGGCCAGCTAGCACAGGGCAACTTTCGCCCTGATCAGCAACACCACCACTCCCACGCGGTCGACCGACGCCAACCAGCACCTCCACTGACCCGCGCACCCCTGCACAGCAACCGCGCCATCGCCACGCAGGGACCACCAAACACACCGTGGCCGCCGCGTCGCCCACGCGAACTCCACGGCCGCCGACACGTCAACCACCGTCCCGGGGCCGCCGCCCCGGAGTCCAAGCAGCCGGGTAGGGAGCCGCCCGGACCACCATCTGTAACACCCCTGTGTAACCATCACTGTGATCATCTGCTGATAATGCCAAGACATGTTCATTTGCAAAGCTAAGCACAGTGGTTAAATAAGTCAATTCAAAATTTGACTTATTAAAATCAATTCAAAATTAAGTGCAAAATAAAGTTTCTCAAAACTGCTGGGAAAAATGTTCATCATTTAGCAAATAATCCAAAACAATATTCTGTTAAGGAAAACAACATCACTCTTTTGCAAAGATGAACAGTAGCTATATAAGCAGAGCCATTTCAGCATATTTAAATGCCTTTGCATTTAAATAAAATTCAAAACAACTTCAAATAATTCCTCCAACCTTTTATGGCAGTGTCTAAAATCATCAGGGATTTAATGCACCTATTCCCATATTTTTCACAATTCAAACCAGTGCCCAAATATTTATTTTTCTATCTCTGTAAATATGTAAAGGCAAAACAGAAAATAAACAAAAGACGGAACGCTTACCTGGCCTCTGGGCCGCGACTACAGTGGAGGTCCAGCCCACCGCGGCCTCCCTCACCTGCCCTCGTCCTTCTTCCTCGTCGTGTCGCCACCACCGCAACCGCGCGCGCTCGGCGCCGGTCACCGGTCGCCACCGCAGCGGAGCAGGTGGGGCGAGGGGATAAGCTCACCCCGAGCCTTCCCCCCTGGGCTCCTTCCCTCTCATTCCCCTCTCTCCCTCGACCACGCGCTCGTTGTTCCCCTTCCTCTCTCTGTCCCGAAGAGATCGCTGCCGCACCGTGCTCCGACGCGGCCACCGCCTCCCTCGCGCCTCTCCGACCCGTCCTCGAGCATCGCCACTCTCGTCCACGTCGTCTGCTTGGAGCAGATCGAGCCGGGGAGGCCTGCATCGACGCCGGCGACCGATCCCCTTTTCTGTTGCCGTGCGCCGCCTCCGATCAACTCTGGCGTCGTTCTGCGCTACTAAGCTCTCGAAGGCCCCCGTGCGCCGCTCGGTGAGCACCCGCACCCCTTCTCCTTCCCCTAGGCGCTCGCATAGCTCTCCTAGCCTACTGCTGCACCATCGCCGCCATTACCGAGCTCGGGCTCCGCCGGCGAGCTCGTAGCTGTCGTTATAGGGCGCCTCATGCCGCGTTAGCTGCACCGCCAAGCTGCTGGTGGTCACGTGCGTCGCGCACGAGCATCCTCTTGGCTCGGGCGAGTCCCTATGCTCGAGCCCGAGCACGACCGAGCCTCTGTCGCCGCCGATGCCGTCGTCGCCGTCGCATTAGGTCTCCCCGGTCCGTTCCGGCACCATAGCTAGCCGCGGGGTGGACGGCTCGTTTGAACGAGCCCAAAAGCGGCCGATTTGGCGCACGGTGGAGGAAACCCGAGCTCACCGGAGCTCTCGGGCGCGTCCGGCGCTCGCCGGCGCAGCTCCGGCGGCCCCGCTGACGTGGCGCCGACGTGGCTCGGTGGGGTCCACACCTGAGCCACTGACCGTGGGCCCTGGGGCCCCACTTTGACTGAGTTGACCCAGTCAACCCTGCTGACTGGGCTCTCTGAGTCAATGACATGTGGGCCCCACGTTAGATTAACTAGAATTTGAAATAATTAAAAGTTAATTAAATTAAATGCTAATGACCCACTGACAGGTGGGGTCCACTCCCTAATTAACTCATACAATTAGATTAATCCACTGTTAAAGTCACAGAGGCTGACATGTGGGTCCCACTGGACCCACATGCCAGATTTGACCTGGTCAGCGCGTCTGTTGACCGCTGACGTCATCTCCACGTCACTGCTGACGTCATAATTCCAATTTTTGCTAATTCCAAATAATTCCAGAAATATTTTAAATCTTTAGAAAATCATATCTTTTAAACCGTAGCTCGGATTGAAAAACTTTGTACATGAAAGTTGCTCAGAATTTCGAGACGAATCCGGATACGCGGACCGTTCGTCTGTCACACGTCCCTAACATCGCGAACACGCAACCGTTTCCCCTCTTTTCATCTGTCCGAAATACCGGACACCGGGGATACTTTCCCGGATGTTTTCCTCCTTCACCTGTATCGCGTAGCACTGCGATAGAACACCGCTAGCTCTGCGTGTTGTCTTGTCATGCACCTGTTGCTTGTATTTATATGTTTCTTCCCCCTCTTCTCTCCCGGTAGATCCCGACGTCGCCATAGCTCCCGAGGCCGACGCCGCTCAGGAGCCAGACGTTACTTCTGACGACCTTGCCTTTGCCGCCAAGCAACCAGGCAAGCCCCCCTCTTTTGATCATTTCGATATCGCCTATTCTCATTTCTCCTTCTTGCATTAGATTTTGCTATTGTTACTGTTCGATCCTATTCTGCTGCATAGCCTGTTTATTGTAACCTACTGTTGATACCTACCTGTTATCCTAAACTGCTTAGTATAGGCTGGGTAGAGCCCCATTAGTGACCCCACTTTGTCCTGACTGCCCCGCTGGAGTTTCAGAAGACCCGATCAACGGGATTGAAGACCAGACCCCACACCGCACCTCACTTTCTCCCTTAGTTGCTCGACACTACTGGGTTACTATCGAGTGCCAAGGGTGAGACCTCATTAGCACTTCTGATGGTAACCTTGTAGGTTAGTTACTCGGTCGTGGTAAGCGAGGGTGATTTCCTCCTACACCACCCCCGACACCGACATCGTCGTGCAACACTTTCAGGGTGGACCTCGAGGGTGATTTCCTCTTACGTCCACCTGGATCCAACATCAGGTGGGAATCCTACGAGGGTGATTTCCTCAGGGTTCCCCCTTGATACGGTGGCCTCACGGATGCCTTACATAATGATACATGAGAAGGCGGGTCGACCCTGAGGGGTACCCGCGGATGATGGATAGATACCCGTGATATATTCCACGAGGCGCGGCCGGGCATTCTTAGCCCTTGTTGCAAGTCCTCGAGACGGGGCGACGGGGTCACATCTTTCGTGAGTCTCTGCTCGTTCCGCAAGCCACTAGGACATAACCGATTTGGATATTTGATCCGAGCCGGCCTCTGGTCGGATTGCACTAACCATCACGTGGGCATAGTATGGGCGTTCTGCGTCATGGTATCCGCCTATCTTTCTAGACGTCAGCAAAGGAGCGGCGCGCGCCGGGTTGGACTGGAACGCAACTGCACTTGTATAAGGGGTTGCTAGGTCTGCTCACCGGCCGCGTACGCAACGTGCAGGAGTGCAAAGGGCGATGGGCCCGAGACCCCTGCGCGCATAGGATTAGTCCGGCGGGCTGACCTCTCTGTTAAGTTTAGGTTGGGCTGCGGCGTATTGTTTGGCCGAGGGCGGGCATGACCCAGTAAAGTGTGTCCGGCCGGAGTTAAGCAAGCGCGATGGGTAAGTTAGTGCACCCCTGCAGGGAAGAACACATCTATCGATAGCCGGTCCTACGGTAAAGGACACTCGGAGTTGTATCCCAATCGATACAGCTAGTTGATACCTGGATATGTGGCTCTGGGATCGCTTTCTCGCAGGGTGTCGAGGAAGGATCTCTGGGCGAGACTGTTACTTGATTCTACTACTACTACTTTACTTATGTTACCCGGTACCCCCTCTATTGCTGCAAGACTGAAGATGTTGAAGATGCTAGTCTTCGATAGGACTAGGCTTTCCCTCTCTATTCTGGCATTTCTGCAGCCCAGTCCACATATACAGCCTCCTCTTGAAAATGTTGCATATGTAGTGTAGATCCTTGGCTTGCTGAGTACTTCGGATGAGTACTCACGGTTGCTTTATTTTCTTTTTCCCCCATATTCATTCAATGTCGACAGACGACGGAGCCCCTGAGACCGCCGCCCCTGTCGACGGCTACGGCTACTACTTCTACCCTCCCGGCGAGTACTACTACGAGGAGCCGACTGACTACCAGGAGTAGGATTGGAGGGTCCCAGGCAGGAGGCCTGCGCCTTTCGATCGTAGCTTTTATTTTGCCCTGCCTCTGTGAAGGCTTGTCTTTCTCTTTCTTTGTAATATATCTGTACTCAGATATCTGATGCTTCCGCTGACGCTTGTATGCCATCGAGCTATGTATTCGAGCCCTCGAGGCCCTGGCTTGTAATATAAAGCTTGTATGACTTTATTTATGTTTTAGAGTTGTGTTGTGATATCTTCAAGTGAGTCCTAGGCTTGATCGTGTGCATTTGCGCGTATGGTTAGTGCACGATTAAGCCGGGGTCGTCACACATCAAGCCTCTCGCCACAACCCCAGCCGCCAGCAGCCGACGAACGGACGAGGCCCGCACAGGCCCATCGGCCCTACAGGCCCGCAGGCGCCAGATCTGGAGCCCGCAGCAGTTAGACTCGCCGGAAGCAGCCTCGGAGCCCCACGGCCTGCCAGAGCCAGCCACTGGACGGCGGAAAGCAGGCGCATCTGGAGCCGAACCGCCGGAGGCCGTAGTCACGCCGTCGGGGAGCGCCGCACCTGCCGACCACTGCAGCTCCCAGCCGTCCGAGACGCATAACGCATCACCGCAGGAGGGCAGACGCGTCGACGAGCCGCCGCCTCGCCGCCGGAGGCGCCGCATCTCTGGGGAAGACCACCGCGGGCCAAAACCCAGCCCGCGCACCACGAAGCAGCCCCGCCGGCGCCGGCGACGCACGGGCTTCGCCCGGCGACGCCCGCCGGCGGCGGCGAGGAGGGGAGGGTTGGTGAGGAGGGGGCCCTGGGGCAGGGGATCTGGGCGCCCTGGTGCCGCTCAGCGAGCAGCACGGGAGCGAGGGGAAAGCCTCGGTCAAGGTTGTTTATGAATGCTGGGCGATTGTTGCATTTATATGGAGCAATTTTTCATGTGAATGGTGTATGAGCGAGCACTAAAGACATCCAATTGTTGCTTCTATGTATATATGATATAAATATTGTTATCTGTGCTGCTGCGTAACTTGTTCATGACTGTTTTATTCAGTCCTGACCCAACACATTTTAGTAACTATGTAGTACAATATTGTTCAATGTTTTTTTCTCCAGGAACCGTTGAATGGGAAGTTGAAGAAGAGAATCACAGCATGTTTTTATGACTGTTTTTGTTGCATATACAAAATACTCCCTCCGTTCCTAAATATAAGTCTTTTTAGAGATTTCAATATGGACTACATACGGAGCAAAATTAGTGAATCTACACTCTAAAATGCGTCTATATACATCCGTATATAGTTCGCATTGAAATCTCTAAAAGGGCTTATATTTAGAAACGGAGGGAGTATGCTTTTGTGCGGGATTATATGTGAGTACATGCTACGAAAACATGTCATAAAAATATACTGTTGGAAATGTTTTTAAATACTGCAATTGTTCGTTAACTTATCCTGAAAACGTTAAATACGAAATAGGCGTTTTTTTAAGGGTCTTAACCGACTGAGCATTTTTCTGATTGGGTTTTACAAAACTCAGCCTGGCCAAGGCCGATGTCTATTCATTGCCAAGTCATGAAAATCGTGTTTTAAAACCTTGGTAAAGAGACGGCCTGCACTTCTTTTCTTGATCATCTCCAGTCCAAGTCCGTTCATAACTCCGGTTAAATTGTACCCCCTCCGTTCATTATTATACAAAGTTTTGGATATTTCAATATGGATTGAAATGCGTGAACAAACACACTAAAATGCGCCTATATTCGATTTAGAAAAAAAATTATAAAACATCTTATAATAATGAATGGAGGGAGTAGTTTCTTTACTGATGTCTTGGCACTATTTTTATCTTGCAAAGATTAAAACTACGGAGAAGATGTCACCAAGATATTTCAATAGGCATGCAGGCAGACAGCGTCCGCAAGATGAAAATTAAGCCTAGCACGATTATTAAAATAACAAAGTTTAGTTTGTTTTTGGCTTCGCAGATTCGTGGACGCCGTCCGGCTGCATCCCTATATTTTAATATGGTAGAAGTTGCTTTGTAGTTTCTTGGAACTTGAGTTCAAAGTATTGAATATATAGCGGTTGCAAGTATGAACAAAGTTATATGCATAAAAACTTGGTTAAACCTGCATAGACTTGCAAGGACTTCCTCTCGTTTCCTCTCTGTAACACCCCTGTGTAATCATCACTGTGACACTCTGCTAATCATGCCATGTCATGTTCATTTGCAATGACTAAACACAGTGGTTAGATAAATCAAATCAAGTTCCCTCTGAAATTCAATTTTAAATTCAAAAGTGCAAAATAAAGTTGCTCAAACTCTGATGGGAAAATGTTCATTAATTGGTAAATAATCCAGGAATATTTATAAAACCATCATAGAAATATTTGGAGTTTGAATTATAAGTCAAACAATATGGAACATTTCCAAAACAGCAATATAAAATCCATTTAAAATCATTTCAATTTCAAATGGATTCCAAAATTGCTCAAACCACTTTTTGGTGAAGGGTAATATTGCCTTGCATTATTCGGACTAAGTCCCATATTTTGCAAAAAGGCAGAAGTGGCTAAACTATTATCAAAACAGAATTGGAATAAATAATACAGAAGCAGTAAGAGAAATAAAAGAAAGGGGCCTGAAACCTTACTGTACACCCCAGCCTGCGTGCTACAGGGTCGGGCCCAGCCCACCTAGCCCCGTCGTCTTCCTCCCGCGCGCTGTCGCACGCCCGAGCCGACACGCCGACGCCCGTCGCCGTGTCATGCATCCGCCGGCTCCCCGACGCCTATTTGGCCTCGCCCGAACGCCCCTCGTCCGTCCCCGAACCCTAGCGCCACCAGTTCCCCCCTCCCCTCTCGTTTTATTTCCCCACCGCGACGAGCCGAGCCGCCGTCGCCATGGCCGAGCTCGAGGTCGTCGCTGCCGTCATCGTCATCGTCATCGCCTGAGAACGAGCGCGACCGCTCCGCCTTGCTCCTCTGCTTCTTCTCCGACCTCCAGATCGAGCTCTACGCCCCCACAACTCACGGATCGAGCCGCTCCCTGTGATCGGTCGCCGGAGCTTCGCCGGCAAACGCCGTCGATCTGCAGCTCCTAAGCTTTCACCGGGCCCTCGTGTGCCTTCCCGGTGAGCCAGCGCACCTTTCCCCTCTCTCTCCCGCGCTAATCCGCCGTCGTAGCCGTAGCTGCCATCACCACCCGATGGGGCCTCCGCCGATGAGCTCGCCGTCGACGAGGTGGACCCTGTCGTGACCATCCAGATGCGTGGGTGTGTTCTATGCATCCGGGCGGTCCCATTGCGCTAGCTATCGTGGCCTGCCGTGCTGTGTAGCCGCCGTTCGCGAGATGGCCGTACCCCGGCGAACTTCCCGAGCTCACCGTCGTCGCTGTAGGGCCTCTCCGGCCGCGAAACCGCCACAGAACGACGCGGGATGTTCTCCGCTTTCGAACGCTGCCTCGCGCGCGAAGAACGGTGGTCGGAGCTCGATTTCCGGCCATCTCCCGTGCCACCGCCGTCGTTTTTGGCTCGCCGGAGCCTGTTCCGGCGCCGACGCCGGCGAGGCTGACCTGGCCCTGACGCGTGGGTCCCCTGTGACGCTTACAGGTGGGCCCGGTGGGGCCCCGCTGACCAGTTGACTGAGTCAACTGTGTCGACGTGGCAACTCCAGCCACTGACATGTGGGCCCACTGGTAATTAGACTAATTACGTGATTTATTAAATAAAATAATTAGTTTAAATCTAATGTCCCACTGACAGGCTGGGCCCACACCCTAATTAACTCTGGAATTAGTTTAATTCTCTGGTTAAAGACACAGAGGCTGACATGTGGGTCCCACTGGACCCACATGTCAGGTTTGACTCGGTCAGAGGCACTGTTGACTTGCTGATGTCAGCATTGCCACATGCTGACGTCATAAATTATTTTCTGAAATTAAAATAATTCCAGAAATTCAAATAATCTTTAAAAATCCATATCTTTTAAACCGTAGCTCAGATCGAAAAAGTTTATACATGAAAGTTGCTCAGAACGACGAGCCGAGTCTGATCGTGCCGTCTGTTTCGATGCCGGAACCTCCTATGTAGGAGAACTCGTAACTCCGAGCCCGATTTCGGTATTGAAATAGTGCATTCCTTCCGGAAAATAAATCCCGCGCTAACCCTAAAATAACTAAAATGCTTCAGATGCATCTTAAGACAACCCTGCACTGCACGTTAGCTAGTCCGCTCTGTGCTGCATGCTTTTACTGTGCATTTATGTGTTTCTTCCCCCTCTTCTCTTCCGATAGACCCCGACGTCGCCGTAGCTCCCGAGGCAGACCCCCCCCCCCCCCCCCCCCCCCCCCCCCCCCCCCCCCCCCCCCCCCCCCCCCCCCCCCCCCCCCCCCCCCCCCCCCCCCCCCCCCCCCCCCCCCCCCCCCCCCCCCCCCCCCCCCCCCCCCCCCCCCCCCCCCCCCCCCCCCCCCCCCCCCCCCCCCCCCCCCCCCCCCCCCCCCCCCCCCCCCCCCCCCCCCCCCCCCCCCCCCCCCCCCCCCCCCCCCCCCCCCCCCCCCCCCCCCCCCCCCCCCCCCCCCCCCCCCCCCCCCCCCCCCCCCCCCCCCCCCCCCCCCCCCCCCCCCCCCCCCCCCCCCCCCCCCCCCCCCCCCCCCCCCCCCCCCCCCCCCCCCCCCCCCCCCCCCCCCCCCCCCCCCCCCCCCCCCCCCCCCCCCCCCCCCCCCCCCCCCCCCCCCCCCCCCCCCCCCCCCCCCCCCCCCCCCCCCCCCCCCCCCCCCCCCCCCCCCCCCCCCCCCCCCCCCCCCCCCCCCCCCCCCCCCCCCCCCCCCCCCCCCCCCCCCCCCCCCCCCCCCCCCCCCCCCCCCCCCCCCCCCCCCCCCCCCCCCCCCCCCCCCCCCCCCCCCCCCCCCCCCCCCCCCCCCCCCCCCCCCCCCCCCCCCCCCCCCCCCCCCCCCCCCCCCCCCCCCCCCCCCCCCCCCCCCCCCCCCCCCCCCCCCCCCCCCCCCCCCCCCCCCCCCCCCCCCCCCCCCCCCCCCCCCCCCCCCCCCCCCCCCCCCCCCCCCCCCCCCCCCCCCCCCCCCCCCCCCCCCCCCCCCCCCCCCCCCCCCCCCCCCCCCCCCCCCCCCCCCCCCCCCCCCCCCCCCCCCCCCCCCCCCCCCCCCCCCCCCCCCCCCCCCCCCCCCCCCCCCCCCCCCCCCCCCCCCCCCCCCCCCCCCCCCCCCCCCCCCCCCCCCCCCCCCCCCCCCCCCCCCCCCCCCCCCCCCCCCCCCCCCCCCCCCCCCCCCTATTGCTGCAAGACGATGAAGCTGATGAAGATGCTAGTCTTCGATAGGACTAGGCCTTCTCTCTATTCTGGCATTTCTGCAGCCCAGTCCACATATACAGCCTCTTTTTGATAATGTTGCATATGTAGTGTAGATCCTTGCTTGCTGAGTACTTCGCAGTACTCACGGTTGCTTTTCTTTCTTCTTCTCCCATGTCCCATTGTTGCAATCAGATGGCGGAGCCCCTGAGACCGCCGCCCCTGTCGACGATGGCGGCTACTACTACTACCCTCCCGGCGGATACTACTACGAGTTTGCCGACGACCAGGAGTAGGATTGGAGGGTCCCAGGCAGGAGGCCTGCGCCTTTCGATCGTAGCTTTTATTTTACCCCGCCTCTGTGAAGGCTTATCTCTTTCTGTAATATATCTGTACTCAGATATTTAACGCTTCCGCTGATGCTTGTTGTCATCAAGCTTTGTATTCGAGCCCTCGAGGCCCTGGCTTGTAATAAATGCTTGTATGACTTTATTTATGTTTTAGAGTTGTGTTGTGATATCTTCAAGTGAGTCCTTAGGCTTGATCGTGCACATTTGCGTGTATGGTTAGTGCACGGTTAAGCCGGAGGCGTCACACTCTCCAGGTGGCTAGGGCAAAATTTTCCCTCCAGACTTCACCGGCGAGCGCGTGGATTCGCCTCCTCTCTGCTTGCCGCTTCGGTGGCTGGTTGCGGGGAGGAGAATCCCGGTGCCTCCGCTCCGGTTAGTAGTTTAGGTTAGAGGTTTTAGTTCTTGCAGGTGCGACGCTTCTTCTTTGAGTTTGTCTTTCGGGTTTCGATCCTTCTCGAGTTCGTCTGTTTGAACGTAATCGGGGGAGCTCCAGTGTAGATTCCTGCTGTCTTCGTGGGGCAATGAGGCTAAGGTTTTTCGTCATGTGACGAGATTTGGTGTCAGGTGTTTCAGATCTATGTAAGGGTTCAATGACGATGACTGCGATGCTGGTTATTAGGGGCACGTGCACGGAGACTTCCCGGCTGCCATCGACAAGGTCAAGCCGGCTCCGGTAAGGGAGCAGCGACAACGTCGCGTCGACGGCTCGTTCTGGCGGCGGCAGCGATCGTTCGGCGGTCTCGGAATATCGATGTAATTTTTATTATTTTTAAAATATTTTGTACTTCCGATGAAAAAAAAGACCTGCAAGAACAACGGAAATAAAATCCAGAATTTATTATCTTTCGCATCGAGTCTGGACTTGTGGTCTTTCGGAGGGAGGCGAGGCGACCCTGGTAGGACCCATGGCGCAGTGAGTCAAAACTCCCGAAAGGCCTCCTCCTATTACGACAATCGAACACCACGGCCCAAACGATCCCCATCTCCGCAACCGAGACGATATGGCGGACGAGGGCCCATCCCCTGCCCCCGCGGCCGCCGCCGTCGTCCCCGTCGGCGGGGCATCTGCCACCATACTCGACTCGCTCGGCGAGGACATCACCCGCATCGTCGGCCCGGTTTCCGCCTGCATGCTCATCGTCGTCCTCCTCGTCTCCCTGCTCTCCCCCCCCCCTCGTCCCCGTCCCCGCTCACCGCCTCCTTCGGCGGCGGCACCGGCGGGGGCGGAGGCGACGACCTCACCAGCGCCCTCGTCACCGCCGCCGTCTTCGTCGTCTTCGTCACGGCCGCCACCTTCCTCATGGCGCTTCTCTTCTACTTCCGCTGCACGCCCTGCCTCCGCGCCTACCTCGGCCTCTCCACGATCTGGATCCTCCTCCTCCTCGGCGGCCAGATGTGCCTCCTCCTCCTCTCCCGCCTCCGCCTCCCGCTCGACGTCGTCTCCTGCGCGCTGCTCCTTCCCAACGCGGCAGCGGCGCTCGCCATCGCCGCGATCTCGCCGGCGTCCGTCCCCATCGCGCTCCACCAGTCTGCGCTCCTCGCCATCGCCGTGCTCACCGCCTTCTGGTTCACGCTGCTCCCCGAGTGGACCACTTGGGCGCTGCTCGTGGCCATGGCCGTCTACGACCTCGGCGCCGTCCTCATCCCTGGTGGTCCCTTGAGAGTTCTTCTTGAGCTGGCCATTGAGAGGAACGAGGAGATACCAGCGCTGGTTTACGGGGCAAGGCCAGTGGATCCCAGGCACGGCCAGAATTGGCGGCTTTGGAGGGAAAGGGCACGGCAGCTCGGCGGGGATTTGGACCCAAGTTCCACAGTTGAGGTGATTGGTGAGGTGTTGGGGAGAAATCCTCTTCTCAGTTCAGGTGGCAATTCACCCAATTCGACGACCCAAGCTGGTGAGCAGACCAACTTGACTGGTGCTGTTAGTAATTCAAGGCTCAGGGAGTCACCGGTGCCAGATTTGAGCTCTGGTTCTGCCAATGCACAAGTCAGAGAGACGTTTGCATTGCCAGAGACTAGACTGGATATTGCTGAACTGAGGGTACCGTTGATCCAGCCACAGCCAGATAGAGCCAGTGACGATGACGACGACGACGATGAAGATGGCATTGGGTTGGGCTCATCAGGGGCCATCAAGCTTGGGCTGGGGGACTTCATATTCTATAGCGTGCTCGTTGGGAGGGCGGCTATGTACGATTACATGACAGTCTACGCGTGCTACCTTGCCATCATTGCGGGGCTTGGCATCACTCTGCTATTGTTGGCATTCTACCGCAAGGCATTGCCCGCCCTACCGGTGTCCATCACCCTTGGCGTTCTGTTTTACGTTCTCACAAGAACATTGCTGGAGACATTTGTTATGCAGTGCTCCACAAACTTTCTGATGTTTTAGCATCCATGTTTGTATGACATTATAGTTCACAATCAAGGCCTTGTCCAGTTGGTTAGGTTGTATTTTGGGAACTGTTCATCCTGGTCAGGCCATGTTTGTGAAACTGTTAATCTGATGGCTTACACGACATGTTGATATTTGGACCGGCTGTTTGCCATTACTGTCAAAATTTTGTTATGGTATTGATACTTATTTCTTGAAGAAGGTACTTTTGTCTTGAACCTGCCATTGCACAATCTGCAGTCTTGAATGCTTGCTACGATTTTTCTGATATCATATGGTATGCTATAAGTTTTGAGCCCAGAAAAACACACAGGCCGCAATAGAGAAGAATTAGTCTAAAAATTCCTTGGATTTTGGGGTTCATATCCCCTTTCGAAGGCACTACACTGAGTCCCTCAACAGGGAAGAATTTGTAAAGATGATAGCACTTGATATTTTGTTGCTGAGGGCCACTCACTGTTAGTAAGTCAAGTATTCTGTTCACCTTAATTTCCATGTTACCATTTTCTTCAGGATTTAAAGAAAGAAAAGTAAGTTCCACAGAACCCTAACCTTTGGAGCACTCGTAAAACAAAGACATACTTTTTGGAAAATGTCACAACCACAATTACTGGAGCAACTGAATCGACGACATTTGCTCTCTCAACATCTGGACACCACCTAATGACCTCCACAGAGTTGAAGAAATAGGAGCCTTCGTCAGAAAAAATAATATATCAAGGGCTTAGGTTGACCACTTTGAAACATGAGACTGCTATAATGCTGGTACGATTTCAGAAAGCGTTATCTGCATGATTCAGCGAGCATATTTGTTCATCACAAAGGTGCTGCTGGATACAAGGAACAGACTACAAATCATTTCAACAGAAAGGTGCTGCCTGGTATGAAGAGCAGACTGCAAATCATTGATTGCATGAACTGGTTTTATCTACAACAATCCATGCATGAAATTTCTGTAATTTGGTTTCAGTCATGTGGAAAGTATCAATCTGAAATGAAGAAACACACAAGAAAGATCAAAACACATTCTGAATACCAGAAAACTGAATCATTGAATCTTCAACAGCCACATATGATACTACATACTGATCAAAGCTAAAACGGAGCGATAAGCTGTTTTGAAACACGATCAGGCGAACCAATTTGGAAGCCATATCAGGCTGAGCCAAACCGAAAATAGGAAATTACAATGAGCTGAACAAATTTGGAGACCATAACAGTTGCCAGTCTTGGAGACAAAAAAATAAAAATAAAATTGAATTGCTGCAACCTGGACGACACTGCTCTCTACTAGGGGATAATCAATCTAGAACTAATGCCCTGATTGTTAATGGGTACTACATTTCAATGTTTGGGAACCAAAAAAGGCAGTGCAACATGTAAGAACACTGCCAAATCCAAAAGACAGAGTTGTCCATAAAGATTGCACAGACTACAGAGATCTTTCCTGGTATCATACTCTTTGGCTATCCATTGCTAGCAAAAAATGTGGATTAGCTACAAGATCTATGAAGAAACTGTAACCACTTTCAGATAACACCCAGCATTCGTTCATCCCAAAGGCTGCTTGCGACCAACAGTGGATTCGGTTCAGGCTTTGGTCTTGTGCTGCTGCAGTTCCATATGCTGGGAGCTGGTAGGCTGAGAACGCGCGGCCGGCGATCTGGTGGAAGCAGCTCTTCACAAGGTTGAGTCGCTTCAGATTTGGGAACAGTTGGAACTCTACCATGATCAGCAAAACTGTGACGCTTTCTGTGGCCTCCCAATGCCCGACCAGAAGTGAAGACCTGTCCACAAAGCTTGCATTCATAGCTAGCTGTTTCCTTCAACACCTTTGAAAGGCAGGCAAACTTCACTTCCTCGTAAGAGCTAGAAGTCTCTGGCTCCATCACCTCATTGTCTCCAATCAGGCCATGCTGATCAGAAGAACTCAGCCCCATCTCTGTCATGAGCGTATCGAACGCAAACGCCACGTTGACATCCATCTCACCACATTCACCACAATCAACAAAAGCTGAGCACATGCCATGATCTCCTGAAAGTGTCACAAGAATCCGTGCGGCATCGACCTCCTCTATCCCATATGACTTCATCACTGGGGAAGGAACAGTGTCCAGAACCATCCTTCTCGACCTCTTCTTCTTCATCACTGGAGCAGCAGATACAGAAACAGTGTGATCATCAACATTACCTACCGAAGCCTGGTGCTCCGCAACCATCTTCCGACGGCGCTTGTGCATCCTCATGTGCATCGACAGGGCATCAGGGGAGGCAAAAGACTTGAAGCACAACTGGCATTCAGTCTTGGGGAACAACGCCCATCGATCATCGTCGCTGGAAGCGGAATCTTGCAGCCAGCACGTCTTCTGGCACCTCTCCCGGAGACCGTAT
>JAAAWM010008873.1:0-17490 GCA_036873465.1 Thinopyrum obtusiflorum
AATAGAAATATCATTTGGATTCTCAGGTGTGTCTATAACAGGTTCACTAGAAGTATGCAAAGTCCTATCAGTTTTCTTTTTCTTTTTATTACTAGGGCTAGATGCATCAGTATTAATTCTCTGAGAGTCTTTCTCAACTCTCTTAGGATGACCCTCAAGATACAAAGGTTCCTGGGTCATTTTACCACCTCTAGTCATAACCCTAACAGCATTATCATGGTTCTTACTATTCAACTCATTAAGCAAATCATCCTGTGCCTTAAGTACTTGTTCTACTTGAGTTCTAACCATGGAAGCATGTTTACTAATAAGCTAGTGAGTTGATAGTATTGGGGACACTTATCTGACAAGAAGTCCCCCAGTTCAGCATTTTGCATGTACGCATCAAACTCATCCTTGAAACCTGCACGAACCATGAATTCATCCGATGGCCATTCACAAGGCTGCACTTGAGCTTCCCTTGGTGGTTCAAGCTCCGGTTCACGTATCGCGAGCCTTGGTGCTTGATTCCTCGAAGAACCACCTTGGTACACTTTCCTAGACATTTTTCTTCCTCTGAAAAATTTCTGAAACTTTTAGCGACTCAAAATAAAAGTGAACCAAACTCAACAAAACTAATAGCAACTACTCCTACAAGTGTCTAGAGGCTATATCATGCATCAAAACTACTTTGGACCATATAAATTTGACATGCAAGCTCAAGAACAAGGTCACCACAGCAGCAAAAATTTGCAATAAATAAAGCACTAGAACAAAAACTAATTGGACCATTGGAGGAGTCACATACTGAAGAACAATCCCCCAAAACAGTTTTGCAAATGGAGCTTTACACAAGGAGATTGAAAATGGCAGCAAGATGAGCAAGAACACGGGTTTGAGCTACGGGATGATTTTTTCTGGAGGAAGACGAAGTGGATGGGTGCTGGGATAAGTGAGGGGGACCTACGTGGGACCCATAAGGCAAGGGGCGCGCCCAGGTGGGTAGGGCGCGCCCTCCACCCTTGTGGTCCACTGGTGCAGCCCCCTGGTGCATTCTCAGTGCCAGAAATTCTCAAATATTCTATAAAAAATCATACTAAATTTTCAGGGCATTTGGAGAACTTTTATTTTTGGGACATTTTTTTATTACACGAATAATTCAGAAAACAGACAGAAAATACTATTTTTGCTTTATTTAATCTAAATAACAGAAAGTAAGAGGTGGGTACAGAAGGTTGTGCCTTCTAAATTCATCCATCTCATGCTCATCAAAAGTAATCTGTTAACAAGGTTGATCAAGTCTCATTAACAAACTTCTTTCGAATAACATGAAACCGGATAATTTCTGAATAACACTAAGTTACCTCAATGGGGATATGCATATCCCCTACAATAAGAATATCATATTTCTTTTTGGCAGTAGGGAGAGGAAATTCAAAACCTCCGATAGTAATAGTTAAAAAAAATCCAATAGAATTGATACTATGAACTTGAGGTTGTTTCTTCGGAAAGTGTACCGTATGCTCATTACCATTAACATGAAAAGTGACATTGCCTTTGTTGCAATCAATAACATCCCCTGCAGTATTCAAAAAGGGTCTACCAAGGATGATCGACATACTGTCGTCCTCAGGAATATCAAGAATAACAAAGTCCGTTAAGATAGTAACGTTTGCAACCACAATAGGCACATCCTCACAAATACCAATGGGTATAGCAGTTGATTTATCAGCCATTTGCAAAGAGATTTCAGTAGGTGTCAACTTATTCAATTCAAGTCTACGATATAAAGAGAAAGGCATAACACTAACACCGGCTCCAAGATCACATAAAGCAGTTTTAACATAGTTTCCTTTAATGGAGCATGGTATAGTTGGTACTCCTGGATCTCCAAGTTTCTTTGGTATTCCACCCTTAAAAGTGTAATTAGCAAGCATGGTGGAAATGTTAGCCTCCGGTATCTTTCTTTTATTTGTAACAATATCTTTCATATACTTAGCATAAGGAGGCATTTTAAGCATATCAGTTAAATGCATACGCAAGAAGATAGGTCTAATCATTTCAGCAAAGCGCTCAAAATCCTCATCATCCTTTTTGGGGGGGGGGGGGGGGGGGGGGGGGGGGGGGGGGGGGGGGGGGGGGGGGGGGGGGGGGGGGGGGGGGGGGGGGGGGGGGGGGGGGGGGGGGGGGGGGGGGGGGGGGGGGGGGGGGGGGGGGGGGGGGGGGGGGGGGGGGGGGGGGGGGGGGGGGGGGGGGGGGGGGGGGGGGGGGGGGGGGGGGGGGGGGGGGGGGGGGGGGGGGGGGGGGGGGGGGGGGGGGGGGGGGGGGGGGGGGGGGGGGGGGGGGGGGGGGGGGGGGGGGGGGGGGGGGGGGGGGGGGGGGGGGGGGGGGGGGGGGGGGGGGGGGGGGGGGGGGGGGGGGGGGGGGGGGGGGGGGGGGGGGGGGGGGGGGGGGGGGGGGGGGGGGGGGGGGGGGGGGGGGGGGGGGGGGGGGGGGGGGGGGGGGGGGGGGGGGGGGGGGGGGGGGGGGGGGGGGGGGGGGGGGGGGGGGGGGGGGGGGGGGGGGGGGGGGGGGGGGGGGGGGGGGGGGGGGGGGGGGGGGGGGGGGGGGGGGGGGGGGGGGGGGGGGGGGGGGGGTGTTCATTACCAGATTGTGTTTCAGCATCAGAAATAGAAATATCATTAGGATTCTCAGGTGTTTCAGAAATAGGTTCACTAGAAGCATGCAAAGTCCTATCATTTTTCTTTTTCTTCTTTTTAGAAGAACTGGGTGCATCACTATTATTTCTCTGAGAATCTTGCTCAATTCTCTTAGGGTGGCCTTAAGGATACAAAGGTTCCTGAGTCATTTTACCAGTTCTAGTAGCCACTCTGACAGCATAGTCATTATTCTTACTATTCAATTCATTGAGCAAATCATTCTGAGCTTTAAGTACTTGTTCTACTTGAGTGGTAACCATAGAAGCATGTTTACTAATGAGTTTAAGTTCACCTTTAACTCTAGACATATAATCACCCAAGTGTTCAATCATATAAGCATTTTGTTTTAATTGTTTACCAAAATAAGCATTAAAATCTTCTTGCTTAACCATAAAGTTATCAAACTCATCCAAACATTGGCTAGCAAACTTAGTAGGAGGGATTTCAGCTTTATCATATCTATAGAGAGAATTTACCTTTACTACCTGTGTCGGGTTATCAAGACCATGAGTTTCTTCAATAGGTGATGGATTAGGATCATATATTTCTTCAATAGGCGGTAAATTAAGACCATGTATTTCTTCAATAGGAGGTAAATTCTTAACATCTTTGGCTTTAATACCTTTTTCTTTCATAGATTTCTTTGCCTCTTGCATATCTTCAGGACTGAGAAATAGAACACCCCTCTTCTTCGGAGTTGGCTTAGGAATAGGCTCAGGAGCTGGCTCAGGAAGTGTCCAATTATTTTCATTTGTCAACATATTATTCAATAGAATTTCAGCATCATCCGGTGTTCTTTCCCTGAAAACAGAACCAGCACAACTATCCAGGTAATCTCTGGAAGCATCGGTTAGTCCATTATAAAAGATATCAAGTATTTCATTTTTCTTAAGAGGATGATCAGGCAAAGCATTAAGTAATTGGAGAAGCCTCCCCCAAGCTTGTGGGAGACTCTCTTCTTCAATTTGCACAAAATTGTATATATCCCTTAAAGCAGTTTGTTTCTTATGAGCGGGGAAATATTTAGCAGAGAAGTAATAAATCATATCCTGGGGACTACGCACACAACCAGGATCAAGAGAGTTGAACCATATTTTAGCATCACCCTTTAATGAGAACGGAAATATTTTAAGGATATAAAAGTAGCGAGTTCTCTCATCATTAGTGAACAGGGTGGCTATATCATTTAATTTAGTAAGATGTGCCACAACAGTTTCAGATTCATAGCCATAAAAAGGATCAGATTCAACCAAAGTAATTATATCAGGATCAACAGAGAATTCATAATCCTTATCAGTAACACAGATAGGTGAAGTAGCAAAAGCAGGGTCAGGTTTCATTCTAGCATTAAGAGATTGCTGCTTCCATTTAGCTAATAACTTCTTAAGATCACTTCTATCATTGCAAACAAGAATAGCTCTAGCAGCTTCTTCATCCAGAACATAACCCTCAGGCACAACAGGCAATTCATATTTATTAGGGGGAGAGTCTTCATCATCACTTTCATCAAAATTATCAGTTTCAATAATTTCATTCTCTCTAGCCCTAGCAAGTTGTTCATCAAGAAATTCACCAAGTGGCACAGTAGTATCAAGCATAGAAGTAGTTTCATCATAAGTATCATGCATAACAGAAGTGGCATCATCAATAACATGCGACATATCAGAATGAATAACAGAAGCAGGTTTAGGTGTCGCAAGCTTACTCAAAACAGAAGGTGAATCAAGTGCAGAGCTAGATGGCAGTTCCTTACCTCCCCTCGTAGTTGAGGGATAAATTTTTGTTTTCTCGCCTTTCAAGTTCTTCATAGTGACCAGCAGATATAAATCCCAAGTGACTCAAAGAATAGAGCTATGCTCCCCGGCAACGGCGCCAGAAAATAGTCTTGATAACCCACAAGTATAGGGGATCGCAAAAGTTTTCGAGGGTAGAGTATTCAACCCAAATTTATTGATTCGACACAAGGGGAGCCAAAGAATATTCTCAAGTATTAGCAACTGAGTTGTCAATTCAGCCACACCTGGATAACTTAATATCTGCAGCAAAGTATTTAGTAGCAAAGTAGTATGATAGTAACGGTAACGATAGCAAAAGTAATATTTTTGGGTTTTGTAGTGATTGTAACAGTAACAACGGAAAAGTAAATAAGCAAAGAACAATATGTGAAAAGCTCGTAGGCATTGGATCGGTGATGGAGAATTATGCCGGATGCGGTTCATCATGTAACAGTCATAACATAGGGTGACACGGAACTAGCTCCAATTCATCAATGTAATGTAGGCATGTATTCCAAATATAGTCATACGTGCTTATGGAAAAGAACTTGCAAGACATCTTTTGTCCTACCCTCCAGTGGCAGCGGGGTCCTAATGGAAACTAAGGGATATTAAGGCCTCCTTTTAATAGAGTACCGGACCAAATCATTAACACATAGTGAATACATGAACTCCTCAGACTACGGTCATCACCGGGAGCCCCCCCCCCCCCCCCCCCCCCCCCCCCCCCCCCCCCCCCCCCCCCCCCCCCCCCCCCCCCCCCCCCCCCCCCCCCCCCCCCCCCCCCCCCCCCCCCCCCCCCCCCCCCCCCCCCCCCCCCCCCCCCCCCCCCCCCCCCCCCCCCCCCCCCCCCCCCCCCCCCCCCCCCCCCCCCCCCCCCCCCCCCCCCCCCCCCATAATGGATACTAGGGATCAAACCCTAACAAAACTAACTCGATTACATGATAATCTCATCCAACCCATCACCGTCCAGCAAGCCTATGATGCAATTACTCATGCATGGCGGTGAGCATCATGAAATTGGTGATGGAGGATGGTTGATGATGACGATGGCGACGAATCCCCCTCTCCGGAGCCCCGAACGGACTCCAGATCAGCCCTCCCAAGAGGTTTTAGGGCTTGGTGGTGGCTTCGTATCGTAAAACGTGATGATTTCTTCTCTCTTATTTTTTTTCTCTCCTAAAGCAAATATATAGAGTTGGAGTTGGCATCGGAGGGTTTCCAGGGGGGCCACGAGGTAGGGGGAGCGCCCTAGGGGGGCGCCCCCCACCCTCGTGAGAAGGGTGTGGGCCCCCTGGGCTTCATCTTTGGCGAGGATTTTTTATTGTTTTTTCTAAGATGTTTCGTGGAGTTTCAGGTCATTCCGAGAATATTTGTTTTCTGCACATAAAACAACACCATGGCAATTCTGCTGAAAACAACGTCAGTCCGGGTTAGTTCCATTCAAATCATACAAATTAGAGTCCAAAACAAGGGCAAAAGTGTTTGGAAAAGTAGATACAACGGAGACGTATCAACTCCCCCAAGCTTAAACCCTTGCTTGTCCTCAAGCAATTCAGTTGACAAACTGAAAGAAAGAAAGAAAAACTTTTACAAACTCTGTTTGCTCTTGTTGTTGTAACTATGTTAAGCCAGCATTCAAGTTTTCATCATAGATCATAACTAACCACATTTGCAATAATTCTCAGGTCTCACAATTACTCCCCCCCCCCCCCCCCCCCCCCCCCCCCCCCCCCCCCCCCCCCCCCCCCCCCCCCCCCCCCCCCCCCCCCCCCCCCCCCCCCCCCCCCCCCCCCCCCCCCCCCCCCCCCCCCCCCCCCCCCCCCCCCCCCCCCCCCCCCCCCCCCCCCCCCCCCCCCCCCCCCCCCCCCCCCCCCCCCCCCCCCCCCCCCCCCCCCCCCCCCCCCCCCCCCCCCCCCCCCCCCCCCCCCCCCCCCCCCCCCCCCCCCCCCCCCCCCCCCCCCCCCCCCCCCCCCCCCCCCCCCCCCCCCCCCCCCCCCCCCCCCCCCCCCCCCCCCCCCCCCCCCCCCCCCCCCCCCCCCCCCCCCCCCCCCCCCCCCCCCCCCCCCCCCCCCCCCCCCCCCCCCCCCCCCCCCCCCCCCCCCCCCCCCCCCCCCCCCCCCCCCCCCCCCCCCCCCCCCCCCCCCCCCCCCCCCCCCCCCCCCCCCCCCCCCCCCCCCCCCCCCCCCCCCCCCCCCCCCCCCCCCCCCCCCCCCCCCCCCCCCCCCCCCCCCCCCCCCCCCCCCCCCCCCCCCCCCCCCCCCCCCCCCCCCCCCCCCCCCCCCCCCCCCCCCCCCCCCCCCCCCCCCCCCCCCCCCCCCCCCCCCCCCCCCCCCCCCCCCCCCCCCCCCCCCCCCCCCCCCCCCCCCCCCCCCCCCCCCCCCCCCCCCCCCCCCCCCCCCCCCCCCCCCCCCCCCCCCCCCCCCCCCCCCCCCCCCCCCCCCCCCCCCCCCCCCCCCCCCCCCCCCCCCCCCCCCCCCCCCCCCCCCCCCCCCCCCCCCCCCCCCCCCCCCCCCCCCCCCCCCCCCCCCCCCCCCCCCCCCCCCCCCCCCCCCCCCCCCCCCCCCCCCCCCCCCCCCCCCCCCCCCCCCCCCCCCCCCCCCCCCCCCCCCCCCCCCCCCCCCCCCCCCCCCCCCCCCCCCCCCCCCCCCCCCCCCCCCCCCCCCCCCCCCCCCCCCCCCCCCCCCCCCCCCCCCCCCCCCCCCCCCCCCCCCCCCCCCCCCCCCCCCCCCCCCCCCCCCCCCCCCCCCCCCCCCCCCCCCCCCCCCCCCCCCCCCCCCCCCCCCCCCCCCCCCCCCCCCCCCCCCCCCCCCCCCCCCCCCCCCCCCCCCCCCCCCCCCCCCCCCCCCCCCCCCCCCCCCCCCCCCCCCCCCCCCCCCCCCCCCCCCCCCCCCCCCCCCCCCCCCCCCCCCCCCCCCCCCCCCCCCCCCCCCCCCCCCCCCCCCCCCCCCCCCCCCCCCCCCCCCCCCCCCCCCCCCCCCCCCCCCCCCCCCCCCCCCCCCCCCCCCCCCCCCCCCCCCCCCCCCCCCCCCCCCCCCCCCCCCCCCCCCCCCCCCCCCCCCCCCCCCCCCCCCCCCCCCCCCCCCCCCCCCCCCCCCCCCCCCCCCCCCCCCCCCCCCCCCCCCCCCCCCCCCCCCCCCCCCCCCCCCCCCCCCCCCCCCCCCCCCCCCCCCCCCCCCCCCCCCCCCCCCCCCCCCCCCCCCCCCCCCCCCCCCCCCCCCCCCCCCCCCCCCCCCCCCCCCCCCCCCCCCCCCCCCCCCCCCCCCCCCCCCCCCCCCCCCCCCCCCCCCCCCCCCCCCCCCCCCCCCCCCCCCCCCCCCCCCCCCCCCCCCCCCCCCCCCCCCCCCCCCCCCCCCCCCCCCCCCCCCCCCCCCCCCCCCCCCCCCCCCCCCCCCCCCCCCCCCCCCCCCCCCCCCCCCCCCCCCCCCCCCCCCCCCCCCCCCCCCCCCCCCCCCCCCCCCCCCCCCCCCCCCCCCCCCCCCCCCCCCCCCCCCCCCCCCCCCCCCCCCCCCCCCCCCCCCCCCCCCCCCCCCCCCCCCCCCCCCCCCCCCCCCCCCCCCCCCCCCCCCCCCCCCCCCCCCCCCCCCCCCCCCCCCCCCCCCCCCCCCCCCCCCCCCCCCCCCCCCCCCCCCCCCCCCCCCCCCCCCCCCCCCCCCCCCCCCCCCCCCCCCCCCCCCCCCCCCCCCCCCCCCCCCCCCCCCCCCCCCCCCCCCCCCCCCCCCCCCCCCCCCCCCCCCCCCCCCCCCCCCCCCCCCCCCCCCCCCCCCCCCCCCCCCCCCCCCCCCCCCCCCCCCCCCCCCCCCCCCCCCCCCCCCCCCCCCCCCCCCCCCCCCCCCCCCCCCCCCCCCCCCCCCCCCCCCCCCCCCCCCCCCCCCCCCCCCCCCCCCCCCCCCCCCCCCCCCCCCCCCCCCCCCCCCCCCCCCCCCCCCCCCCCCCCCCCCCCCCCCCCCCCCCCCCCCCCCCCCCCCCCCCCCCCCCCCCCCCCCCCCCCCCCCCCCCCCCCCCCCCCCCCCCCCCCCCCCCCCCCCCCCCCCCCCCCCCCCCCCCCCCCCCCCCCCCCCCCCCCCCCCCCCCCCCCCCCCCCCCCCCCCCCCCCCCCCCCCCCCCCCCCCCCCCCCCCCCCCCCCCCCCCCCCCCCCCCCCCCCCCCCCCCCCCCCCCCCCCCCCCCCCCCCCCCCCCCCCCCCCCCCCCCCCCCCCCCCCCCCCCCCCCCCCCCCCCCCCCCCCCCCCCCCCCCCCCCCCCCCCCCCCCCCCCCCCCCCCCCCCCCCCCCCCCCCCCCCCCCCCCCCCCCCCCCCCCCCCCCCCCCCCCCCCCCCCCCCCCCCCCCCCCCCCCCCCCCCCCCCCCCCCCCCCCCCCCCCCCCCCCCCCCCCCCCCCCCCCCCCCCCCCCCCCCCCCCCCCCCCCCCCCCCCCCCCCCCCCCCCCCCCCCCCCCCCCCCCCCCCCCCCCCCCCCCCCCCCCCCCCCCCCCCCCCCCCCCCCCCCCCCCCCCCCCCCCCCCCCCCCCCCCCCCCCCCCCCCCCCCCCCCCCCCCCCCCCCCCCCCCCCCCCCCCCCCCCCCCCCCCCCCCCCCCCCCCCCCCCCCCCCCCCCCCCCCCCCCCCCCCCCCCCCCCCCCCCCCCCCCCCCCCCCCCCCCCCCCCCCCCCCCCCCCCCCCCCCCCCCCCCCCCCCCCCCCCCCCCCCCCCCCCCCCCCCCCCCCCCCCCCCCCCCCCCCCCCCCCCCCCCCCCCCCCCCCCCCCCCCCCCCCCCCCCCCCCCCCCCCCCCCCCCCCCCCCCCCCCCCCCCCCCCCCCCCCCCCCCCCCCCCCCCCCCCCCCCCCCCCCCCCCCCCCCCCCCCCCCCCCCCCCCCCCCCCCCCCCCCCCCCCCCCCCCCCCCCCCCCCCCCCCCCCCCCCCCCCCCCCCCCCCCCCCCCCCCCCCCCCCCCCCCCCCCCCCCCCCCCCCCCCCCCCCCCCCCCCCCCCCCCCCCCCCCCCCCCCCCCCCCCCCCCCCCCCCCCCCCCCCCCCCCCCCCCCCCCCCCCCCCCCCCCCCCCCCCCCCCCCCCCCCCCCCCCCCCCCCCCCCCCCCCCCCCCCCCCCCCCCCCCCCCCCCCCCCCCCCCCCCCCCCCCCCCCCCCCCCCCCCCCCCCCCCCCCCCCCCCCCCCCCCCCCCCCCCCCCCCCCCCCCCCCCCCCCCCCCCCCCCCCCCCCCCCCCCCCCCCCCCCCCCCCCCCCCCCCCCCCCCCCCCCCCCCCCCCCCCCCCCCCCCCCCCCCCCCCCCCCCCCCCCCCCCCCCCCCCCCCCCCCCCCCCCCCCCCCCCCCCCCCCCCCCCCCCCCCCCCCCCCCCCCCCCCCCCCCCCCCCCCCCCCCCCCCCCCCCCCCCCCCCCCCCCCCCCCCCCCCCCCCCCCCCCCCCCCCCCCCCCCCCCCCCCCCCCCCCCCCCCCCCCCCCCCCCCCCCCCCCCCCCCCCCCCCCCCCCCCCCCCCCCCCCCCCCCCCCCCCCCCCCCCCCCCCCCCCCCCCCCCCCCCCCCCCCCCCCCCCCCCCCCCCCCCCCCCCCCCCCCCCCCCCCCCCCCCCCCCCCCCCCCCCCCCCCCCCCCCCCCCCCCCCCCCCCCCCCCCCCCCCCCCCCCCCCCCCCCCCCCCCCCCCCCCCCCCCCCCCCCCCCCCCCCCCCCCCCCCCCCCCCCCCCCCCCCCCCCCCCCCCCCCCCCCCCCCCCCCCCCCCCCCCCCCCCCCCCCCCCCCCCCCCCCCCCCCCCCCCCCCCCCCCCCCCCCCCCCCCCCCCCCCCCCCCCCCCCCCCCCCCCCCCCCCCCCCCCCCCCCCCCCCCCCCCCCCCCCCCCCCCCCCCCCCCCCCCCCCCCCCCCCCCCCCCCCCCCCCCCCCCCCCCCCCCCCCCCCCCCCCCCCCCCCCCCCCCCCCCCCCCCCCCCCCCCCCCCCCCCCCCCCCCCCCCCCCCCCCCCCCCCCCCCCCCCCCCCCCCCCCCCCCCCCCCCCCCCCCCCCCCCCCCCCCCCCCCCCCCCCCCCCCCCCCCCCCCCCCCCCCCCCCCCCCCCCCCCCCCCCCCCCCCCCCCCCCCCCCCCCCCCCCCCCCCCCCCCCCCCCCCCCCCCCCCCCCCCCCCCCCCCCCCCCCCCCCCCCCCCCCCCCCCCCCCCCCCCCCCCCCCCCCCCCCCCCCCCCCCCCCCCCCCCCCCCCCCCCCCCCCCCCCCCCCCCCCCCCCCCCCCCCCCCCCCCCCCCCCCCCCCCCCCCCCCCCCCCCCCCCCCCCCCCCCCCCCCCCCCCCCCCCCCCCCCCCCCCCCCCCCCCCCCCCCCCCCCCCCCCCCCCCCCCCCCCCCCCCCCCCCCCCCCCCCCCCCCCCCCCCCCCCCCCCCCCCCCCCCCCCCCCCCCCCCCCCCCCCCCCCCCCCCCCCCCCCCCCCCCCCCCCCCCCCCCCCCCCCCCCCCCCCCCCCCCCCCCCCCCCCCCCCCCCCCCCCCCCCCCCCCCCCCCCCCCCCCCCCCCCCCCCCCCCCCCCCCCCCCCCCCCCCCCCCCCCCCCCCCCCCCCCCCCCCCCCCCCCCCCCCCCCCCCCCCCCCCCCCCCCCCCCCCCCCCCCCCCCCCCCCCCCCCCCCCCCCCCCCCCCCCCCCCCCCCCCCCCCCCCCCCCCCCCCCCCCCCCCCCCCCCCCCCCCCCCCCCCCCCCCCCCCCCCCCCCCCCCCCCCCCCCCCCCCCCCCCCCCCCCCCCCCCCCCCCCCCCCCCCCCCCCCCCCCCCCCCCCCCCCCCCCCCCCCCCCCCCCCCCCCCCCCCCCCCCCCCCCCCCCCCCCCCCCCCCCCCCCCCCCCCCCCCCCCCCCCCCCCCCCCCCCCCCCCCCCCCCCCCCCCCCCCCCCCCCCCCCCCCCCCCCCCCCCCCCCCCCCCCCCCCCCCCCCCCCCCCCCCCCCCCCCCCCCCCCCCCCCCCCCCCCCCCCCCCCCCCCCCCCCCCCCCCCCCCCCCCCCCCCCCCCCCCCCCCCCCCCCCCCCCCCCCCCCCCCCCCCCCCCCCCCCCCCCCCCCCCCCCCCCCCCCCCCCCCCCCCCCCCCCCCCCCCCCCCCCCCCCCCCCCCCCCCCCCCCCCCCCCCCCCCCCCCCCCCCCCCCCCCCCCCCCCCCCCCCCCCCCCCCCCCCCCCCCCCCCCCCCCCCCCCCCCCCCCCCCCCCCCCCCCCCCCCCCCCCCCCCCCCCCCCCCCCCCCCCCCCCCCCCCCCCCCCCCCCCCCCCCCCCCCCCCCCCCCCCCCCCCCCCCCCCCCCCCCCCCCCCCCCCCCCCCCCCCCCCCCCCCCCCCCCCCCCCCCCCCCCCCCCCCCCCCCCCCCCCCCCCCCCCCCCCCCCCCCCCCCCCCCCCCCCCCCCCCCCCCCCCCCCCCCCCCCCCCCCCCCCCCCCCCCCCCCCCCCCCCCCCCCCCCCCCCCCCCCCCCCCCCCCCCCCCCCCCCCCCCCCCCCCCCCCCCCCCCCCCCCCCCCCCCCCCCCCCCCCCCCCCCCCCCCCCCCCCCCCCCCCCCCCCCCCCCCCCCCCCCCCCCCCCCCCCCCCCCCCCCCCCCCCCCCCCCCCCCCCCCCCCCCCCCCCCCCCCCCCCCCCCCCCCCCCCCCCCCCCCCCCCCCCCCCCCCCCCCCCCCCCCCCCCCCCCCCCCCCCCCCCCCCCCCCCCCCCCCCCCCCCCCCCCCCCCCCCCCCCCCCCCCCCCCCCCCCCCCCCCCCCCCCCCCCCCCCCCCCCCCCCCCCCCCCCCCCCCCCCCCCCCCCCCCCCCCCCCCCCCCCCCCCCCCCCCCCCCCCCCCCCCCCCCCCCCCCCCCCCCCCCCCCCCCCCCCCCCCCCCCCCCCCCCCCCCCCCCCCCCCCCCCCCCCCCCCCCCCCCCCCCCCCCCCCCCCCCCCCCCCCCCCCCCCCCCCCCCCCCCCCCCCCCCCCCCCCCCCCCCCCCCCCCCCCCCCCCCCCCCCCCCCCCCCCCCCCCCCCCCCCCCCCCCCCCCCCCCCCCCCCCCCCCCCCCCCCCCCCCCCCCCCCCCCCCCCCCCCCCCCCCCCCCCCCCCCCCCCCCCCCCCCCCCCCCCCCCCCCCCCCCCCCCCCCCCCCCCCCCCCCCCCCCCCCCCCCCCCCCCCCCCCCCCCCCCCCCCCCCCCCCCCCCCCCCCCCCCCCCCCCCCCCCCCCCCCCCCCCCCCCCCCCCCCCCCCCCCCCCCCCCCCCCCCCCCCCCCCCCCCCCCCCCCCCCCCCCCCCCCCCCCCCCCCCCCCCCCCCCCCCCCCCCCCCCCCCCCCCCCCCCCCCCCCCCCCCCCCCCCCCCCCCCCCCCCCCCCCCCCCCCCCCCCCCCCCCCCCCCCCCCCCCCCCCCCCCCCCCCCCCCCCCCCCCCCCCCCCCCCCCCCCCCCCCCCCCCCCCCCCCCCCCCCCCCCCCCCCCCCCCCCCCCCCCCCCCCCCCCCCCCCCCCCCCCCCCCCCCCCCCCCCCCCCCCCCCCCCCCCCCCCCCCCCCCCCCCCCCCCCCCCCCCCCCCCCCCCCCCCCCCCCCCCCCCCCCCCCCCCCCCCCCCCCCCCCCCCCCCCCCCCCCCCCCCCCCCCCCCCCCCCCCCCCCCCCCCCCCCCCCCCCCCCCCCCCCCCCCCCCCCCCCCCCCCCCCCCCCCCCCCCCCCCCCCCCCCCCCCCCCCCCCCCCCCCCCCCCCCCCCCCCCCCCCCCCCCCCCCCCCCCCCCCCCCCCCCCCCCCCCCCCCCCCCCCCCCCCCCCCCCCCCCCCCCCCCCCCCCCCCCCCCCCCCCCCCCCCCCCCCCCCCCCCCCCCCCCCCCCCCCCCCCCCCCCCCCCCCCCCCCCCCCCCCCCCCCCCCCCCCCCCCCCCCCCCCCCCCCCCCCCCCCCCCCCCCCCCCCCCCCCCCCCCCCCCCCCCCCCCCCCCCCCCCCCCCCCCCCCCCCCCCCCCCCCCCCCCCCCCCCCCCCCCCCCCCCCCCCCCCCCCCCCCCCCCCCCCCCCCCCCCCCCCCCCCCCCCCCCCCCCCCCCCCCCCCCCCCCCCCCCCCCCCCCCCCCCCCCCCCCCCCCCCCCCCCCCCCCCCCCCCCCCCCCCCCCCCCCCCCCCCCCCCCCCCCCCCCCCCCCCCCCCCCCCCCCCCCCCCCCCCCCCCCCCCCCCCCCCCCCCCCCCCCCCCCCCCCCCCCCCCCCCCCCCCCCCCCCCCCCCCCCCCCCCCCCCCCCCCCCCCCCCCCCCCCCCCCCCCCCCCCCCCCCCCCCCCCCCCCCCCCCCCCCCCCCCCCCCCCCCCCCCCCCCCCCCCCCCCCCCCCCCCCCCCCCCCCCCCCCCCCCCCCCCCCCCCCCCCCCCCCCCCCCCCCCCCCCCCCCCCCCCCCCCCCCCCCCCCCCCCCCCCCCCCCCCCCCCCCCCCCCCCCCCCCCCCCCCCCCCCCCCCCCCCCCCCCCCCCCCCCCCCCCCCCCCCCCCCCCCCCCCCCCCCCCCCCCCCCCCCCCCCCCCCCCCCCCCCCCCCCCCCCCCCCCCCCCCCCCCCCCCCCCCCCCCCCCCCCCCCCCCCCCCCCCCCCCCCCCCCCCCCCCCCCCCCCCCCCCCCCCCCCCCCCCCCCCCCCCCCCCCCCCCCCCCCCCCCCCCCCCCCCCCCCCCCCCCCCCCCCCCCCCCCCCCCCCCCCCCCCCCCCCCCCCCCCCCCCCCCCCCCCCCCCCCCCCCCCCCCCCCCCCCCCCCCCCCCCCCCCCCCCCCCCCCCCCCCCCCCCCCCCCCCCCCCCCCCCCCCCCCCCCCCCCCCCCCCCCCCCCCCCCCCCCCCCCCCCCCCCCCCCCCCCCCCCCCCCCCCCCCCCCCCCCCCCCCCCCCCCCCCCCCCCCCCCCCCCCCCCCCCCCCCCCCCCCCCCCCCCCCCCCCCCCCCCCCCCCCCCCCCCCCCCCCCCCCCCCCCCCCCCCCCCCCCCCCCCCCCCCCCCCCCCCCCCCCCCCCCCCCCCCCCCCCCCCCCCCCCCCCCCCCCCCCCCCCCCCCCCCCCCCCCCCCCCCCCCCCCAGAGAACTCGCTACTTTTATATCCTTAAAATATTTCCATTCTCATTAAAGGGTGATGCTAAGATATGGTTCAACTCTCTTGATCCTGGTTGCGTAGTCCCGAGGATATGACTTATTACTTCTCTGCTAAATATTTCCCTGCTCATAAGAAACAAGCTGCTTTAAGGGATATATATAATTTTGTGCAAATTGAAGAAGAGAGTCTCCCACAAGCTTGGGGGAGGCTTCTCCAATTACTTAATGCTTTGCCTGATCATCCTCTGAAGAAAAATGAAATACTTGATATCTTTTATAATGGACTAACCGATGCTTCCAGAGATTACCTGGATAGTTGTGCTGGTTCTGTTTTCAGGGAAAGAACACCGGATGAAGCTGAAATTCTATTGAATAATATGTTAACAAATGAAAATAATTGGACACTTCCTGAGCCAACTCCTGAGCCTATTCCTAAACCAACTCCGAAGAAGAGAAGTGTTCTATTTCTCAGTCCTGAAGATATGCAAGAGGCAAAGAAATCTATGAAAGAAAAAGGTATTAAAGCTGAAGATGTTAAGAATTTACCTCCTATTGAAGAAATATATGGTCTTAATTTACCGCCTGTTGAAGAAACATATGATCTTAATCCATTACCTATTGAAGAAACTCATGGTCTTGATAACCCGACACAGGTAGTGAAGGTAAATTCTCTCTATAGATTTGATGAAGGTGATATTCCTCGTTATAAGTCTGCTAGACAATGCTTAGATGAGTTTGACAATTTTATTGTTAAACAAGTGTATCTTCTCATAGGGCATCTTAAGAGCACGGAGGATTTTGTCTGACTGGTATAGGTTTGCAGGTAGTACATGGCCTTTGGGTAGAAAACGTCCAAATACTGTCATCATTGCATCGTAGCATTCTCTGCCCAAGTTGAATTGAGCCTTCAGAGCCATTATTTGTGAGATGGCATCCAGCTGACAAAGCTCAGTGTGCTCATGGAGAGGACGTTTTGAAGACTCCAACATTCCATTGAAGGCCTTTGCAGATTCCTCCATCTCATCATCCGAGTCCCGAGCATCATCAAAGTCTTGCACCATGTCTTGCATCCCGGTACCATGCTCATCGGTGCGGCGACGAATCACCTCAGCTCTGGCACGTTGGGCAGACTCGCCATGAAATGTCCACACCGTATAATTTGGCGTAAAACCCCACTTCTGCAGGTGTTTGCCCATTTCATCCTTGATACGTCTCCCTCGTATCTACTTTTCCAAACACTTTTGCCCTTGTTTTGGACTCTAACTTGCATGATTTGAATGGAACTAACCCGGACTAACGCTGTTTTCAGCAGAATTGCCATGGTGTTATTTATGCGTAGAAACAAAAGTTCTCGGAATGACCTGAAACTCCACGGAATGTATTTTTGGAAAATATTAAAAATACTGGAAGAAGAATCCACGTCAGGGGGGCCTCCACCTGTCCACGAGGGTGGGGGGCGCGCCCCCCTGCCTCGTGGGCCCCCTGACGCTCCACCGACCTCAACTCCAACTCCATATATTCGTGTACGGGGAGAAAAAAATCAGAGAGAAGGATTCATCGCGTTTTACGATACGAATCACCGCCAAGCCCAAAAACCTCTCGGGAGGGCTGATCTGGAGTCTGTTCGGGGCTTCGGAGAGGGGAATCCGTCGCCATCATCATCATCAACCATCCTCCATCACCAATTTCATGATGCTCACCCCGAAGTGACATTAATCGGGACCACTCTCGGTGATGACCGTAGTTTGAGGAGTTCATGTATTCACTATGTGTTAATGCTTTGGTCCGATACTCTATTAAAAGGAGGCCTTAATATCCCTTAGTTTCCGCTAGGACCCCGCTGCCACGGGAGGGTAGGACAAAAGATGTCATGCAAGTTCTTTTCCATAAGCACGTATGACTATATTCAGAATACACGCCTACATTACATTGATGAATTGGAGCTAGTTCTGTGTCACCCTATGTTATAACTGTTACATGATGAACCGCATCCGACATAATTCTCCATCACCGATCCAATGCCTACGAGCTTTTCACATATTGTTCTTCGCTTATTTACTTTTCCGTTGTTACTGTTACAATCACTACAAAACCCAAAAATATCACTTTGCTACCGTTACCGTTACTTCCATATTACTTTGCTACTAAATACTTTGCTGCAGATACTAAGTTATCCAGGTGTGGTTGAATTGACAACTCAACTGCTAATACTTGAGAATATTCTTTGGCTCCCCTTGTGTCGAATCAATAAATTTGGGTTGAATACTCTACCCTCGAAAACTGTTGCGATCCCCTATACTTGTGGGTTATCAAGACTATTTTCTGGCGCCGTTGCCGGGGAGCATAGCTCTATTCTTTGAGTCACTTGGGATTTATATCTGCTAGTCACTATGAAGAACTTGAAAGACGCGAAAACAACAAGTTATCCCTCAACTACGAGGGGAGGTAAGGAACTGCCATCTAGCTCTGCACTTGATTCACCTTCTGTTTTGAGTAAGCTTGCGACACCTAAACCTGCTTCTGCTATTCATTCTGATATGTCGCATGTTATTGATGATGCCACTTCTGCTATGCATGATACTTATGATGAAACTACTTCTATGCTTGATACTACTGTGCCATTTGGTGAATTTCTTGATGAACAACTTGCCAGGGCTAGAGAGAATGAAATTATTGAAACTGATAATATTGAAGACAGTGATGATGAAGACTCTCCCCCTAATAAATATGAATTGCCTGTTGTGCCTGAGGGTTATGTTCTGGATGAAGAATCTGCGAGAGCTATTCTTGCTTGCAATGATAGAAGTGATCTTAAGAAATTATTAGCTAAATGGAAGCAGCAATCTCTTAATGCTAGAATGAAACCTGACCCTGCTTTTGCTACTTCACCTATCTGTGTTACTGATAAGGATTATGAATTCACTGTTGATCTTGATATAATTACTTTGGTCGAATCTGATCCTTTCTATGGTTATGAATCTGAAACTGTAGTGGCACATCTTACTAAATTAAATGATATAGCCACCCTGTTCACTAATGATGA
>JAAAWM010008874.1:0-17492 GCA_036873465.1 Thinopyrum obtusiflorum
CAGGATTACCTGGCGGAGTAGCAAGTTACAAACAGGCAGGATAACTCAGGATTTGGCGTCCACACCGGGTCAAGAGGGTATGAAAGCTAAACCCGGTGGTTGGAAGCCCCCAAGTGACCTTATGAGCAAATAATAAAGACTCAGATACACAGAAATGAAATGACAAAGGCCCTGAATTATCAGGTATGCTGGCTTTATTATATTAATTATAATATATACACTGACAAATGTATGTACAAAGACAAGAGCCGGTGGCTCAGGTGTAATAAGGCTGAAGATGAGCAATATTCCAGGGCCGGCGGGTCTCCTCCTCTGACTTTCATGAATCCTTGTGTTCTCGTATATCAATGAGGTAATACGACCCATTATTCAGATTCTTGCTGACCACAAAGGGTCCTTCCTAGGGTGGGGATAACTTGTGCATATCTATTTGATCTTGGATCAGTCGGAGCACCAAGTCGCCTTCTTGAAACGCCCTGGTCTTAACTCTGTGGCTATGATAGCGACATAGGTCTTGTTGGTATATCGCCGAACGAGACGCCGCAAGGTCACGCTCCTCATCCAAAGCATCGAGTGCATTTTGACGTGCTATCTCATTATCAGCTTCAACATAAGCCGCCACGCGGGGCGAGTCATGACGGATATCGCTTGGAAGAACCGCCTCTGCTCCATAAACCATGAAGAAAGGCGTATAGCCTGTTGACTTGTTGGGGGCCTGTTGACTTGTTGGGGGTGGTATTTATACTCCAGAGTACTGAAGGTAACTCCTCAACCCAACAACCCGGTGTTCGCTTCAAAGGAAACATAAGCCAGGGTTTGATGCCTCTCTAAATTTCTTGGTTAGCCCTCTTAGCTTGACCATTAGACTGCGGATGAGCCATAGAAGAAACATCAAGATGAATATGCTCTCATTGACAGAACTCCTTCATAGCACCCTTAGACAAATTAGTGCCATTATCATTAATGATACTATGAGGGTAACCAAACCGGAAGATAAGCTTTTTAACAAACTGGACTGCAGTCGCTGCATCACACTCTTGCTGACCGGCTCTGCTTCAACCCACTTGGTAAATTTGTCAACCGCCACAAAGAGGTGGGTTTTCTTATCTTTAGACCTCTTGAAAGGTACAACCATATCAAGCCCCCAGACTGCAAATGGCCAAGTAATTGGAATCATCCTCAACTCTTGAGCCGGCACATGAGCCCGTCGAGAAAACTTCTGACAACCATCACATTTACTGATGATATCTTCTGCATCAGCGTGAGCCGTCAATCAATAAAACCCATGACGAAAAGCTTTGGCCACTAAAGATTTTGAGCCGGCGTGATGACCACAATCGCCTTCATGAATCTCACGCAAGATCTCACGGCCCTCTTTGGGAGAAACACAATGCTCGAACACACCTGTGATACTACATCGGTGTAACTCGCCATTGACAATAGTCATGGACTTAGACCGCTGGGTTATCTACCTTGCCAAAGTTTCATCCTCGGGTAACTCACCCCGGGTCATATAAGCCAAGTAGAGAAGTGTCCAATCAGGAATAGCGTGGAGAGCCGCCACCAACTACGCCTCCGGGTCAGGAATAGCCAAATCCTCCTCCGATGGTAATTTGACCGAGGGATTGTGTAAGACATCAAGAAACACATTGGGAGGCACCGGCTTACGTTGAGAACCAAGCCGGCTTAAAGCATCAGCCACCTCATTTTCCTTCGATCAAGGTGCTCCACCTGATAACCCTTGAAATGACCAGCAATAGTATCAACCGCCCGGCGATAAGCCACCATGAGCGGGTCTTTGGAATCCCATGTACCTGAAACTTGCTGACCCACAAGGTCTGAGTCGCCAAAACACCTAACCCGGCTCAAATTCATCTCTTTAGCCATGTGAAGGCCGTGGAGTAAAGCTTCATATTCAGCTGCCTTGTTAGTACAAGGAAACATTAGCCTCAAAACATACCAAAACTTGTCACCTTGTGGGGAAGTCAATATGATCCCAGCCCCTGAGCCTTCTAGCTGCCTGGACCCATCAAAGTGAATTGTACAGTCTATGTGTTATCAGGCCTCTCTTCAGGTGTTTGCAACTCTGTCCAGTCATTGATGAAATCTACCAGAGCCTGAGATTTGATAGCTGTCCTTGGCACATATTTCAAACCATGAGGTCCGAGTTCTATTGCCCACTTTGCAACCCGGCCTATGGCCTCCCTGTTTTGAATTATGTCTCCTAAAAGGGCAGAGCTGACCACAGTAATAGGATGACCAAGAAAATAATGTTTCAGCTTGCGACTTGCCTTGAACACTCCATATACCAATTTCTGCCAATGTGGGTATCGTTGTTTGGACTCAATCAACACCCCACTGACATAATAAGCCAGCCTCTGGACTGGGTAATCCTTACCCGCCTCCTTGCGCTCCACCACAATCGCCACACTGACAACCTTACTGTTAGCCGCCACATACATGAGCAAGGATTCTTTCTCAATGGGAGCCACAAGGATGGGCGGCTCAGCTAATTGCTTTTTAAGCTCTTCAAATGCCTTATCAGCAACATCACTCCAGACAAAATGATCTGTTTTCTTCATCATCTGGTATAAAGAAATTGCCTTCTCGCCCAGGCAGCTTATGAACCAGCTCAAGGCTGCAATATGACCCGCCAGGCGATGGACGTCATTAACACACGCCGGCTTAGCCAATGAAGTAATAGCCTTAATCTTCTCCGGGTTAGCTTCAATACCTCTCTCTGATACCAGAAGACCCAAGAGCTTGCCTGCAGGTACACCAAAAACACACTTGGCCGGGTTAAGCACCCCCCCCCCCCCCCCCCCCCCCCCCCCCCCTCTCCCTTAGATCATCCAAGAGCGTCTCCTTTTTCCTGGATTTAACCACAATACCATCCACATAAGCATGCACGTTACGCCCAATTTGACTGTGGAAGCAATTCTGAACACAGCGTTGATAAGTCGCCTGGGCACTCTTGAGCCCAAAAGGCATAGAGACATAGCAGAAAGCTCCAAAAGGTGTGATGAAAGCCGTCTTCTCTTGGTCTTTAACTACCATTTTGATTTGATGATAACCAGAATAAGCGTTAAGGAAACATAAGCTCTCGCAACCTGCCGTAGCGTCAATAATTTGGTCAATGCGAGGGAGAGCAAATGGATCAGCTGGACAAGCCTTGTTAAGATCAGTGTAATCAACACACATACTCCAGGTGCCATTTTTCTTAAGCACCAACAACGGGTTAGCCAACCACTCAAGGTGAAAGACTTCAATGATGAACCCAGCTGCTAAGAGTCGGGCCACCTCTTCTCCAATAGCCTTACACCGCTCTTCATTGAAACGACGAAGGAACTGTTTGACTGGCTTAAATTTAGGATCAACATTAAGAGTGTGCTCAGCGAATTCTCTCAGTACACCCGGCATGTCAGAAGGTTTCTATGCAAAGATGTTCCGATTCTCACGGATGAACTCGATGAGCGTGCTTTCCTATTTAGGATCCATGTTAGCCCCTATCGTGAACTGCTGAGTTGAGTCACCAAGGACAAAGTCAACCTTACCTGCTTAGTATCATCAGCCAACTTAAACTTCAACAGAGGGTCTTGCTTCGTGGTTGGCTTCTTCAAAGGGGTTATATCAGCCGGGTCAACATTATCCTTATAAAACTTAAGCTCCTCAGTAGCACAGCCTGACTCAGCATAGGCAACATCTCCTTCTTCACATTTCAAAGTGATTTTTGGATTACCATGGACTGTAATGGTACCTTTATGTCCTGGTATCTTGAGTTGTAAATAAACATAACAAGGCCGTGCCATAAATTTGGCATAAGCTGGCCGTCCAAACAAGGCATGATAAGGGCTCTTTATTTTAACCACCTCAAACCACAACATCTCTGCTCTGTAGTCATAGTCATCACCAAAAGCCACTTCCAAGGCAATCTTACCAACTGGATATGCCGACTTACTAGGGACCACACCATGAAAAACTGTAGAGGACGGCTTAAGCTCCTTATCAGTTAACCCCCCCCCCCCCCCCCCCCCCCCCCCCCCCCCCCCCCCCCCCCCCCCCCCCCCCCCCCCCCCCCCCCCCCCCCCCCCCCCCCCCCCCCCCCCCCCCCCCCCCCCCCCCCCCCCCCCCCCCCCCCCCCCCCCCCCCCCCCCCCCCCCCCCCCCCCCCCCCCCCCCCCCCCCCCCCCCCCCCCCCCCCCCCCCCCCCCCCCCCCCCCCCCCCCCCCCCCCCCCCCCCCCCCCCCCCCCCCCCCCCCCCCCCCCCCCCCCCCCCCCCCCCCCCGATATTGATACTACTGCCCCCGTCCATGAGCACTTTAGTGAATTTATAACCCCCAACTTGAGGGGCTTCCACCAACGCTAATTGACCTGGATTGTCAACCCGGGGCGGGTGATCCTCGCGACTTCATGTGATTGGCTGCTCTGACCATCGCAAGTACTAAGGTACCGCCGGCTCAACTGAACTGACCGCTTGCTTATGAACCTTCTGATCTCTCTTGCAAAGACTTGTGGTGAAAACATGATATTGGCCACTGTTAAGCTGCTTCGGATTACTCTGGTATCCCGACTGATGTTGCTAGTTACCCTGACCAGACTGTTGGTTATAATCACCTTGGTTGCCCTGTCCTTGATACCCAGAATTTGAGCTGCCACCACCAAAACCGGGCCCCTGTGAGCCGGATCCTGACCCGCCAGGTGGTCCATTATTATTGCCATGATCCTGACTGAAGTTGGAATTCTTATACTCCTTCATGATGAAACAATCCTTCCAAGCATGAGCCGCTGGTTTATTGGGCAGACTGTGTTTTGGGCAAGGTTCGTTCAATATCGCCTCAAGATTAAACCTCGGCCCTCCATAGGCCTGCTTACTACGGCGCTGGTTTTTATATCCAGTATTGATGTTAGCTACCAGATCTGACCCATCGTCAGGTTGTCTGTGCTTACCACTGTTACCCTGATTGTGACCATTATGCCCTGTCACATTCTGCTGCGGACCCTTACCATTACCACTCTTCTTTCTCTTGTTGGATTTTTCATCATCAGATCCAGGATCTTTTGTAGTGGGGGGGGGGGGGGGGGGGGGGGGGGGGGGGGGGGGGGGGGGGGGGGGGGGGGGGGGGGGGGGGGGGGGGGGGGGGGGGGGGGGGGGGGGGGGGGGGGGGGGGGGGGGGGGGGGGGGGGGGGGGGGGGGGGGGGGGGGGGGGGGGGGGGGGGGGGGGGGGGGGGGGGGGGGGGGGGGGGGGGGGGGGGGGGGGGGGGGGGGGGGGGGGGGGGGGGGGGGGGGGGGGGGGGGGGGGGGGGGGGGGGGGGGGGGGGGGGGGGGGGGGGGGGGGGGGGGGGGGGGGGGGGGGGGGGGGGGGGGGGGGGGGGGGGGGGGGGGGGGGGGGGGGGGGGGGGGGGGGGGGGGGGGGGGGGGGGGGGGGGGGGGGGGGGGGGGGGGGGGGGGGGGGGGGGGGGGGGGGGGGGGGGGGGGGGGGGGGGGGGGGGGGGGGGGGGGGGGGGGGGGGGGGGGGGGGGGGGGGGGGGGGGGGGGGGGGGGGGGGGGGGGGGGGGGGGGGGGGGGGGGGGGGGGGGGGGGGGGGGGGGGGGGGGGGGGGGGGGGGGGGGGGGGGGGGGGGGGGGGGGGGGGGGGGGGGGGGGGGGGGGGGGGGGGGGGGGGGGGGGGGGGGGGGGGGGGGGGGGGGGGGGGGGGGGGGGGGGGGGGGGGGGGGGGGGGGGGGGGGGGGGGGGGGGGGGGGGGGGGGGGGGGGGGGGGGGGGGGGGGGGGGGGGGGGGGGGGGGGGGGGGGGGGGGGGGGGGGGGGGGGGGGGGGGGGGGGGGGGGGGGGGGGGGGGGGGGGGGGGGGGGGGGGGGGGGGGGGGGGGGGGGGGGGGGGGGGGGGGGGGGGGGGGGGGGGGGGGGGGGGGGGGGGGGGGGGGGGGGGGGGGGGGGGGGGGGGGGGGGGGGGGGGGGGGGGGGGGGGGGGGGGGGGGGGGGGGGGGGGGGGGGGGGGGGGGGGGGGGGGGGGGGGGGGGGGGGGGGGGGGGGGGGGGGGGGGGGGGGGGGGGGGGGGGGGGGGGGGGGGGGGGGGGGGGGGGGGGGGGGGGGGGGGGGGGGGGGGGGGGGGGGGGGGGGGGGGGGGGGGGGGGGGGGGGGGGGGGGGGGGGGGGGGGGGGGGGGGGGGGGGGGGGGGGGGGGGGGGGGGGGGGGGGGGGGGGGGGGGGGGGGGGGGGGGGGGGGGGGGGGGGGGGGGGGGGGGGGGGGGGGGGGGGGGGGGGGGGGGGGGGGGGGGGGGGGGGGGGGGGGGGGGGGGGGGGGGGGGGGGGGGGGGGGGGGGGGGGGGGGGGGGGGGGGGGGGGGGGGGGGGGGGGGGGGGGGGGGGGGGGGGGGGGGGGGGGGGGGGGGGGGGGGGGGGGGGGGGGGGGGGGGGGGGGGGGGGGGGGGGGGGGGGGGGGGGGGGGGGGGGGGGGGGGGGGGGGGGGGGGGGGGGGGGGGGGGGGGGGGGGGGGGGGGGGGGGGGGGGGGGGGGGGGGGGGGGGGGGGGGGGGGGGGGGGGGGGGGGGGGGGGGGGGGGGGGGGGGGGGGGGGGGGGGGGGGGGGGGGGGGGGGGGGGGGGGGGGGGGGGGGGGGGGGGGGGGGGGGGGGGGGGGGGGGGGGGGGGGGGGGGGGGGGGGGGGGGGGGGGGGGGGGGGGGGGGGGGGGGGGGGGGGGGGGGGGGGGGGGGGGGGGGGGGGGGGGGGGGGGGGGGGGGGGGGGGGGGGGGGGGGGGGGGGGGGGGGGGGGGGGGGGGGGGGGGGGGGGGGGGGGGGGGGGGGGGGGGGGGGGGGGGGGGGGGGGGGGGGGGGGGGGGGGGGGGGGGGGGGGGGGGGGGGGGGGGGGGGGGGGGGGGGGGGGGGGGGGGGGGGGGGGGGGGGGGGGGGGGGGGGGGGGGGGGGGGGGGGGGGGGGGGGGGGGGGGGGGGGGGGGGGGGGGGGGGGGGGGGGGGGGGGGGGGGGGGGGGGGGGGGGGGGGGGGGGGGGGGGGGGGGGGGGGGGGGGGGGGGGGGGGGGGGGGGGGGGGGGGGGGGGGGGGGGGGGGGGGGGGGGGGGGGGGGGGGGGGGGGGGGGGGGGGGGGGGGGGGGGGGGGGGGGGGGGGGGGGGGGGGGGGGGGGGGGGGGGGGGGGGGGGGGGGGGGGGGGGGGGGGGGGGGGGGGGGGGGGGGGGGGATAGATCTGATCATAAACTCAAAGTTCATCGGATCCCAACAAACACACCGCAAAAAGAGTTACATAAAATAGATCTCCAAGAGACCATTGTATTGAGAATCAAAAGAGAGAGAGGAAGCCATGTAGCTACTAACTACGGACCCGTAGGTCTACAATTAACTACTCACGCATCATCGGAGAGGCAGCAATGAGGATGATGAACCCCTCCGTGATGGTGTCTAGATTGGATCTGTGGTTTCTGGAACTTGCGGCGGCTAGAATTGATTTTCGTCGACTCCCCTAGGGTTTCTAGAATATTGGGGTATTTATAGAGCAAAGAGGCAGTGCGGGAGGCCACCGAGGTGGGCATAACCCACCTGGGCGTGCCTGGGGGCCCAGGCACGCCCTCGTGGGTTGTGCCCCCCTCGGGGCTCCCCTCAGGTGCTTCTCTGGCCCATCTGGTGTCTTCTGGTCCAGAAAAAATCCACAAAAAGTTTCGCTGCATTTGGACTCCATTTGATATTGATTTCCTGTGAAGTAAAAAACAAGCAAAAAATAGCAACTGGCACTGGGCACTATGTCAATAGGTTAGTCCCAAAAAATGATATAAAATGATTGTAAAATGATTGTAAAACATCCAAGAATAATAATATAACAGCATGAAACAATCAAAAATTATAGATACGTTGGAGACGTATTAGACGCCTGCATCGACATCATCGAGACAGCTCAGCGCGTGCAACCCGCCAGGGTTCAACCCGGCCAGAAGTGCGTTTTGGTTGGTTTTGTTCATGGGACGGATCTTGAGGAAGGTTCCGTATCTGGCGGAGAGATGGCCATCTATTCAGGTGATGAGTCCTCAGCCGGAGAAACCGAGTCAATCTATCAGCTTCAGGATGGCGGCCTTGGGGGCTATTTCGATGGCGACAGTATTCCAGACCCTTATGAGCCGCCGAGCAGGGCTGCTATTTTTATGGCTGGTACGCAACCGGTTCTGAACTAGTCAACAGCTGCTGCTATGACATCTGGTTCAACTGCTGCTGCAAAAGCTGGATCGAGCGGGTCAACCCGGCCACCGGCTCAAGTCTTATCCGAGCTTTTGGGCACTTTGGCGACTCTGTTGGCTACAGAGGTGACTCTGGCGAATCAAGCACAGCATAATGCGGAAGTTGCAAAGATGCGAGATGAGGTGGCTAAGGCCCAGGAGGATCTTAATGCGGAGAATAACAGGATGGCGGCGGAGCGAGCCCTGATGGAAGCCGAGTCACAAAGGTTAAAGGAAGAGGCTTTCTGCCTGAGTCTGGATCAGAATGCATCCAATGTTGTTCTTCGAAGGAGGCACCAAAGCCGCCTACCTTCACAGTTTGAGGGACGGAATCTATTTAACACGCCCGGGGCAGGAACGAATAACCCGCCTGGTGTGACCCGGGCTGCTGAGGCACCAGGGACCGGAGTGGCGGCTCAGCCTCGTGTGCCAGACCCGCCTCGTAGGGATCTTACCCCACCTCAACGGGTTCCAACACCTTCTGGCCATTACTCTAACCCAGTGGAAAATATGATCGCTGCAGCCACACGGCTGGCGGCTATTCCGATCAAGGGCGAGTCTCCAGCTGCGATAGAGACCCGGAACGTGATGGAGCTTCTTCAGACGGTTGTAGCACAGCAGGCGGCTTATTCATACAGTCGTGAGCGTGTCCATTCAACTCCCCACTTGAGTCGAAGCTACAGCCGGCGCTTTGAGTCACCGGCAGTTTCCAGCAGCGAGCGACGTCTTAACCCGCCTCGTAATGATGACCCGCCTCGTGGGCAAAACCCGCCCCGAGATGACAATATGCTGAACAATGCTCAGGCCCTTGTGGATCAAGCTAGAGCCCGTCGTGAGGCAGAGTTGGCGGCTCAATTGGGGATTCATCAGCGGTCTCCAGTACGCCCTTCGGCAACCATTACAGCTGGGATGACTTCCAGGACAGTTGGCGTGCCATGTCTAGTGCCGGCTCTATGCAATGAATGTTTGCCCAAAGATTTTAAGGGTCCTCGTAAGGTGCCTAATTACACAACTGATCTTCCATCTGAGGCTTGGATTGAAAGTTATGAGCTAGCGATTGAGATGCTGGATGTTAATGATGTTGTATGTGCCAAGTACTTCACCATGATGTTGGATGGACCGGCTCGTACCAGGTTGAAAGGATTACCTGCCAATTCCATCAATTCATGGGCTGAGTTGAAGGCGTGCTTCATTCAGAACTTTAAGGGAACATGTAAGCAGCCTCTGTCGATTATTAACCTGGACAACTGCGTGCAGCGGGAGGATGAGTCAGCCCACCATTGGGTTCGCCGGGTCTCATCTATTATCCACTCATCGGATAGCATTATGGCACGCTCTGCTGTTATGATTCTGGAGAAGAATTGTCACTTTACCCCCCTCAAGCAGAAGCTTGGGCGGCTTAAGCATCACTGTAGTGACATGGGGGAGCTCATGGCGGCTCTCATCAAATATGCCGACTCTGACAGGGGGGGGGGGGGGGGGGGGGGGGGGGGGGGGGGGGGGGGGGGGGGGGGGGGGGGGGGGGGGGGGGGGGGGGGGGGGGGGGGGGGGGGGGGGGGGGGGGGGGGGGGGGGGGGGGGGGGGGGGGGGGGGGGGGGGGGGGGGGGGGGGGGGGGGGGGGGGGGGGGGGGGGGGGGGGGGGGGGGGGGGGGGGGGGGGGGGGGGGGGGGGGGGGGGGGGGGGGGGGGGGGGGGGGGGGGGGGGGGGGGGGGGGGGGGGGGGGGGGGGGGGGGGGGGGGGGGGGGGGGGGGGGGGGGGGGGGGGGGGGGGGGGGGGGGGGGGGGGGGGGGGGGGGGGGGGGGGGGGGGGGGGGGGGGGGGGGGGGGGGGGGGGGGGGGGGGGGGGGGGGGGGGGGGGGGGGGGGGGGGGGGGGGGGGGGGGGGGGGGGGGGGGGGGGGGGGGGGGGGGGGGGGGGGGGGGGGGGGGGGGGGGGGGGGGGGGGGGGGGGGGGGGGGGGGGGGGGGGGGGGGGGGGGGGGGGGGGGGGGGGGGGGGGGGGGGGGGGGGGGGGGGGGGGGGGGGGGGGGGGGGGGGGGGGGGGGGGGGGGGGGGGGGGGGGGGGGGGGGGGGGGGGGGGGGGGGGGGGGGGGGGGGGGGGGGGGGGGGGGGGGGGGGGGGGGGGGGGGGGGGGGGGGGGGGGGGGGGGGGGGGGGGGGGGGGGGGGGGGGGGGGGGGGGGGGGGGGGGGGGGGGGGGGGGGGGGGGGGGGGGGGGGGGGGGGGGGGGGGGGGGGGGGGGGGGGGGGGGGGGGGGGGGGGGGGGGGGGGGGGGGGGGGGGGGGGGGGGGGGGGGGGGGGGGGGGGGGGGGGGGGGGGGGGGGGGGGGGGGGGGGGGGGGGGGGGGGGGGGGGGGGGGGGGGGGGGGGGGGGGGGGGGGGGGGGGGGGGGGGGGGGGGGGGGGGGGGGGGGGGGGGGGGGGGGGGGGGGGGGGGGGGGGGGGGGGGGGGGGGGGGGGGGGGGGGGGGGGGGGGGGGGGGGGGGGGGGGGGGGGGGGGGGGGGGGGGGGGGGGGGGGGGGGGGGGGGGGGGGGGGGGGGGGGGGGGGGGGGGGGGGGGGGGGGGGGGGGGGGGGGGGGGGGGGGGGGGGGGGGGGGGGGGGGGGGGGGGGGGGGGGGGGGGGGGGGGGGGGGGGGGGGGGGGGGGGGGGGGGGGGGGGGGGGGGGGGGGGGGGGGGGGGGGGGGGGGGGGGGGGGGGGGGGGGGGGGGGGGGGGGGGGGGGGGGGGGGGGGGGGGGGGGGGGGGGGGGGGGGGGGGGGGGGGGGGGGGGGGGGGGGGGGGGGGGGGGGGGGGGGGGGGGGGGGGGGGGGGGGGGGGGGGGGGGGGGGGGGGGGGGGGGGGGGGGGGGGGGGGGGGGGGGGGGGGGGGGGGGGGGGGGGGGGGGGGGGGGGGGGGGGGGGGGGGGGGGGGGGGGGGGGGGGGGGGGGGGGGGGGGGGGGGGGGGGGGGGGGGGGGGGGGGGGGGGGGGGGGGGGGGGGGGGGGGGGGGGGGGGGGGGGGGGGGGGGGGGGGGGGGGGGGGGGGGGGGGGGGGGGGGGGGGGGGGGGGGGGGGGGGGGGGGGGGGGGGGGGGGGGGGGGGGGGGGGGGGGGGGGGGGGGGGGGGGGGGGGGGGGGGGGGGGGGGGGGGGGGGGGGGGGGGGGGGGGGGGGGGGGGGGGGGGGGGGGGGGGGGGGGGGGGGGGGGGGGGGGGGGGGGGGGGGGGGGGGGGGGGGGGGGGGGGGGGGGGGGGGGGGGGGGGGGGGGGGGGGGGGGGGGGGGGGGGGGGGGGGGGGGGGGGGGGGGGGGGGGGGGGGGGGGGGGGGGGGGGGGGGGGGGGGGGGGGGGGGGGGGGGGGGGGGGGGGGGGGGGGGGGGGGGGGGGGGGGGGGGGGGGGGGGGGGGGGGGGGGGGGGGGGGGGGGGGGGGGGGGGGGGGGGGGGGGGGGGGGGGGGGGGGGGGGGGGGGGGGGGGGGGGGGGGGGGGGGGGGGGGGGGGGGGGGGGGGGGGGGGGGGGGGGGGGGGGGGGGGGGGGGGGGGGGGGGGGGGGGGGGGGGGGGGGGGGGGGGGGGGGGGGGGGGGGGGGGGGGGGGGGGGGGGGGGGGGGGGGGGGGGGGGGGGGGGGGGGGGGGGGGGGGGGGGGGGGGGGGGGGGGGGGGGGGGGGGGGGGGGGGGGGGGGGGGGGGGGGGGGGGGGGGGGGGGGGGGGGGGGGGGGGGGGGGGGGGGGGGGGGGGGGGGGGGGGGGGGGGGGGGGGGGGGGGGGGGGGGGGGGGGGGGGGGGGGGGGGGGGGGGGGGGGGGGGGGGGGGGGGGGGGGGGGGGGGGGGGGGGGGGGGGGGGGGGGGGGGGGGGGGGGGGGGGGGGGGGGGGGGGGTGAGATATGACGATGGTGATATTAGAGTCATGCTAGTTGAGTAGTTGTGAATTTGAGAAATTCTTGTGTTAAAGTTTGTGATTCCCGTAGCATGCACGTAAGGTGAACCACTATGTGATGAAGTCGGAGCATGATTTATTTATTGATTGTCTTCCTTATGAGTGGCGATCGGGGACGAGCGATGGTATTTTCCTACCAATCTATCCCCTAGGAGCATGCGCGTAATACTTTGCTTTGGTAACTTCTAGATTTTTGCAATAAGTATATGAGTTGTTTATGACTAATGTTGTGTCCATGGATTATACGCACTTTCCTTCCTTCCACCATTGCTAGCCTCTCTAATACCGTGCACTTTCCGCCGGTATCATACACCCACCAAATACCTTCCTCAAAACAGCCACTATACCTACCTATCATGGCATTTCCATAGACACTCCGATATATATTGCCATGCAACTTTCCACCGTTCCATTCATTATGACACGTTCCATCATTGTCATATTGCTAGCATGATCATGTAGTTGACATGGGGGGGGGGGGGGGGGGGGGGGGGGGGGGGGGGGGGGGGGGGGGGGGGGGGGGGGGGGGGGGGGGGGGGGGGGGGGGGGGGGGGGGGGGGGGGGGGGGGGGGGGGGGGGGGGGGGGGGGGGGGGGGGGGGGGGGGGGGGGGGGGGGGGGGGGGGGGGGGGGGGGGGGGGGGGGGGGGGGGGGGGGGGGGGGGGGGGGGGGGGGGGGGGGGGGGGGGGGGGGGGGGGGGGGGGGGGGGGGGGGGGGGGGGGGGGGGGGGGGGGGGGGGGGGGGGGGGGGGGGGGGGGGGGGGGGGGGGGGGGGGGGGGGGGGGGGGGGGGGGGGGGGGGGGGGGGGGGGGGGGGGGGGGGGGGGGGGGGGGGGGGGGGGGGGGGGGGGGGGGGGGGGGGGGGGGGGGGGGGGGGGGGGGGGGGGGGGGGGGGGGGGGGGGGGGGGGGGGGGGGGGGGGGGGGGGGGGGGGGGGGGGGGGGGGGGGGGGGGGGGGGGGGGGGGGGGGGGGGGGGGGGGGGGGGGGGGGGGGGGGGGGGGGGGGGGGGGGGGGGGGGGGGGGGGGGGGGGGGGGGGGGGGGGGGGGGGGGGGGGGGGGGGGGGGGGGGGGGGGGGGGGGGGGGGGGGGGGGGGGGGGGGGGGGGGGGGGGGGGGGGGGGGGGGGGGGGGGGGGGGGGGGGGGGGGGGGGGGGGGGGGGGGGGGGGGGGGGGGGGGGGGGGGGGGGGGGGGGGGGGGGGGGGGGGGGGGGGGGGGGGGGGGGGGGGGGGGGGGGGGGGGGGGGGGGGGGGGGGGGGGGGGGGGGGGGGGGGGGGGGGGGGGGGGGGGGGGGGGGGGGGGGGGGGGGGGGGGGGGGGGGGGGGGGGGGGGGGGGGGGGGGGGGGGGGGGGGGGGGGGGGGGGGGGGGGGGGGGGGGGGGGGGGGGGGGGGGGGGGGGGGGGGGGGGGGGGGGGGGGGGGGGGGGGGGGGGGGGGGGGGGGGGGGGGGGGGGGGGGGGGGGGGGGGGGGGGGGGGGGGGGGGGGGGGGGGGGGGGGGGGGGGGGGGGGGGGGGGGGGGGGGGGGGGGGGGGGGGGGGGGGGGGGGGGGGGGGGGGGGGGGGGGGGGGGGGGGGGGGGGGGGGGGGGGGGGGGGGGGGGGGGGGGGGGGGGGGGGGGGGGGGGGGGGGGGGGGGGGGGGGGGGGGGGGGGGGGGGGGGGGGGGGGGGGGGGGGGGGGGGGGGGGGGGGGGGGGGGGGGGGGGGGGGGGGGGGGGGGGGGGGGGGGGGGGGCAGTGTTTCGGATAAACAGAATATCAAACGGAGTCCAAACGGAATAAAATCTTTGGGAGCGTGATTTTCTCACCGAACATGATCCAGGAGACTTGGACCCTACTGCAAGGGATCAAAGAGGAGGTCACGAGGGTGGGGGCGCCCACCCGTAGGGCGCGCCCCCTGCCTCGTGGGCCCCTCGTGCTTCACCGACTTACTCCTTCCTCCTATATATACACACGTACCCCCAAACAATCAGAACAGCAGCCAAAAACCTAATTCCACCACCGCAACTTTCTGTATCCACGAGATCCCATCTTGGGGCCTGTTCCGGAGCTCCTCCAGAAGAGGGCCGTCATCACGGAGGGTTTCTACATCATTATAGCCCCTCCGATGAAGTGTGAGTAGTCTACCTCAGACCTTCGGGTCCATAGTTAGTAGCTAGATGGCTTCTTCTCTCTCTTTGAATCTCAATATAAAGTACTCCGCCTCTCTTGTGGAGATCTATTCGATGTAATCTTCTTTTTGCGGTGTGTTTGTTGAGACTGATGAATTGTGGGTTTATGATCAAGTCTATCTATGAATAATATTTGAATCTTCTCTGAATTCTTTTATGTATGATTGGTTATCTTTGCAAGTCTCTTCGAATTATTTGTTTGGTTTGGCCAACTAGATTGGTAATTCTTGCCATGGGAGAAGTGCTTAGCTTTGGGTTCGATCTTGCAGTGTCCTTACCCAGTGACAGAAGGGGCAGCAAGGCACGTATTGTATCGTTGCCGGGGGGGGGGGGGGGGGGGGGGGGGGGGGGGGGGGGGGGGGGGGGGGGGGGGGGGGGGGGGGGGGGGGGGGGGGGGGGGGGGGGGGGGGGGGGGGGGGGGGGGGGGGGGGGGGGGGGGGGGGGGGGGGGGGGGGGGGGGGGGGGGGGGGGGGGGGGGGGGGGGGGGGGGGGGGGGGGGGGGGGGGGGGGGGGGGGGGGGGGGGGGGGGGGGGGGGGGGGGGGGGGGGGGGGGGGGGGGGGGGGGGGGGGGGGGGGGGGGGGGGGGGGGGGGGGGGGGGGGGGGGGGGGGGGGGGGGGGGGGGGGGGGGGGGGGGGGGGGGGGGGGGGGGGGGGGGGGGGGGGGGGGGGGGGGGGGGGGGGGGGGGGGGGGGGGGGGGGGGGGGGGGGGGGGGGGGGGGGGGGGGGGGGGGGGGGGGGGGGGGGGGGGGGGGGGGGGGGGGGGGGGGGGGGGGGGGGGGGGGGGGGGGGGGGGGGGGGGGGGGGGGGGGGGGGGGGGGGGGGGGGGGGGGGGGGGGGGGGGGGGGGGGGGGGGGGGGGGGGGGGGGGGGGGGGGGGGGGGGGGGGGGGGGGGGGGGGGGGGGGGGGGGGGGGGGGGGGGGGGGGGGGGGGGGGGGGGGGGGGGGGGGGGGGGGGGGGGGGGGGGGGGGGGGGGGGGGGGGGGGGGGGGGGGGGGGGGGGGGGGGGGGGGGGGGGGGGGGGGGGGGGGGGGGGGGGGGGGGGGGGGGGGGGGGGGGGGGGGGGGGGGGGGGGGGGGGGGGGGGGGGGGGGGGGGGGGGGGGGGGGGGGGGGGGGGGGGGGGGGGGGGGGGGGGGGGGGGGGGGGGGGGGGGGGGGGGGGGGGGGGGGGGGGGGGGGGGGGGGGGGGGGGGGGGGGGGGGGGGGGGGGGGGGGGGGGGGGGGGGGGGGGGGGGGGGGGGGGGGGGGGGGGGGGGGGGGGGGGGGGGGGGGGGGGGGGGGGGGGGGGGGGGGGGGGGGGGGGGGGGGGGGGGGGGGGGGGGGGGGGGGGGGGGGGGGGGGGGGGGGGGGGGGGGGGGGGGGGGGGGGGGGGGGGGGGGGGGGGGGGGGGGGGGGGGGGGGGGGGGGGGGGGGGGGGGGGGGGGGGGGGGGGGGGGGGGGAAGAAAGTTATCCCTACAAAATCATATAGTCTGGCTATGCTCCATCTTCCCCGCACAAAGTATTTAAATCATGCACAACCCCGATGGCAAGCCAAGCAATTGTTTCATACTCTAACATTTTCAAAACTTTTTCAATCTTCACGCAATACATGAGCGTGAGCCATGGATATAGCACTATAGGTGGAATAGAATGGTGGTTGTGGAGAAAAAAAAGGAGAAGATAGTCTCACATCAACTAGGCGTATCAACGGGCTGTGGAGATGCCCATCAATAGATATAATTGTGAGTGAGTAGGGATTGCCATGCAATGGATGCGCTAGAGCTATAAATGTATGAAAGCTCAACAAAAGAAACTAGTGGGTGTGCATCCAACTTGCTTGCTCACGAAGACCTAGGGCAATTTGAGGAAGCCCATCATTGGAATATACAAGCCAAGTTCTATAACGTAAAATTCCCACTAGTAGATGAAAGTGACAACATATGAGACTCTCTATATGAAGAACATGGTGCTACTTTGAAGCACAATATATGAGACTCGCTATATCATGGTGCTACTTTGAAGCACAAGTGTGGAAAAAAAGGATAGTAGCATTGCCCCTTTTTTATTTTTTATTTTTTTTGGGTCTTCTTTTTTTTTCTTTGGACTTTTTTTGGGACAATGCTCTATTGAATGATGATCATCACACTTATATTTATTTACAACTCAATGATTACAACTCGATACTAAAACAAAGTATGACTCTCTATGAATGCCTCCGTCGGTGTACCGCGATATACAATGAATCAGGAGTGACAAGTATGAAAGAATTATGAACGGTGGCTTTGCCACAAATACTATGTCAACTACATGATCATGCTAAGCAATATGACAATGATGGATGTGTCATGATTAACTAGATGGTGGAAAGTTGCATGGCCATATATCTCGGAATGGCTATGGAAATGCCATAATATGTAGGTATGGTGGCTGTTTTGAGGAAGGTATATGGTAGGTGTATGATACCGGCTAAAGTTGCACGGTATTAGATAGGCTAGCAAGGGTGGAAGGGTGGGAGTGCGTATGATCCATGGACTCAACGTTAGTCATAAAGAACTCATATACTTATTGCAAAAATCTAGAAGTTATCAAAGCAAAGTATTATGCGCATGCTCCTAGGGGGATAGATTGGTAGGAAAAGACCATCGCTCGTCCCCGACCGCCACTCATAAGGAAGACAATCAATAAATAAATCATGCTCCGACTTCATCACATAACGGTTCACCATACGTGCATGCTACGGGAATCACAAACTTCAACACAAGTACTCTTTAAATTCAAAACTACTCGACTAGCATGACTTTAATATTATCACCTCCATATCTCAAAACAATTATCACGCTTCAATTTTTTCTTAGTATTCAACACACTCAAAAGAAAGTTTCACAAATCTTGAATACCAAGCATATTATTATTAGGCAAATTACCATGCTATTAAGAAACTCTCAAATTAATTTAAGTGAAGCATGAGAGATCAATAGTTTCTTTAAAACGAATCCACCACCGCGCTCTAAAAGATCTAAGTGAAGCAAACAGAGCAAAATTATCTAGCTCAAAGGATATAAGTGAAGCACATAGAGCAAAATTACCTAGCTCAAAAGATATAAGTGAAGCACATAGAGCATTCTATCAAATTTTAATTCATGTATGTCTCTCTCAAAAGGTATGTACAGCAAGGATGATTGTGGAATACTAACAAACAAAGACACAAATAATACAAGACTCTCCAAGCAAAACACATATCATGTT
>JAAAWM010008875.1:0-17504 GCA_036873465.1 Thinopyrum obtusiflorum
CGAGGATTTCCTTCCCTTAGATGTCTTGCTCCCCCTGAATCTTGCATGGGATAGTGGGAGAAGATAGGGAACAAAAAATCAGAGCAAAGAAAAGAAACAGAGCAAACGCAAACAATCAAACATGTTTCCCCTCTTAAAGACATGTGACTTCTCTCCTCTTGAACACCAAGCATCTGGGGTTTCTTACACTCTCCCCCTGAGTATTCTCTCCCCCTATAGAAATGATTAAGCTGAAGCTTTGATGTAATCTCTCTCTCCCCCTTTGACATCAATTTCCAAGAAGGGCTCTTCTGGATTTTTATTTCAAAAGGGTTTGGTCCTTGAGTCTCAAAGCAAAGTAGCAAGTCGAATATGATGCTGGTAGAGGACAAGAGTCATTGAGTGGAGCTGGAGCAGAATGAATGCAGGAATAAGTGGCAAGCTGTCTTTCCTGTAGTGAAATCGGTGGCACCGAGTTGTGTGCTTCGGCGGTGCTGAAAGATCTCGGTTGGACCTAAGGAAACAAACCGGTGTGACCGAGTTCATTACAGAGAAAACACTTGTCACCTCAGCTCGCTAGGCAATTAAGATCTCACAAGGATTTGCAAGGAATTTAGCTGAAAGATTTGCAATGAATTGGATGCAGAGAATGCAGAACAGAACAAAGAAAAGAAAATAAAAGATCTAGATGAAGTTTTTTTTTGAAAGGGGAAACAATTATGCATGAGACAAATTTAAGAGCACGGAGAAACACAAGAGAACTTCATCTAGAATTGGTCGGTGACAAAGTCACCTATGTTAGAGTATATTGACTTAGGAGTCAAGTGAGGTCACTTGATCATTGATCATACTCATCGTTTAAGCTCAAAATGGGGTAACCATTTTTCGTTTAAGCATCTTGATGTATTCACATCTTGTTGAGTTGCTTTGCCCCATGATTTGGAATAAAGCTTCTCTAAGATGGAATAACGTACCTTGGGTGGTGGTGTTGCTCTTGATCATGTAGTTGAACTTGTGTGGGTTGCTTAAGGTTGATGTAGCTCATCAAGAGTTGGGAGCACCACTTGGAATTTGAGTTCATCTACCTACATGGGTTAGTTTTGCAAGGAAGAGCACTTGTGTATCCGAAATGACAATCATAAGATTTAACATAGAACTTGTCAAAGGATATATTTGAAGGGTTTTGTGCTTCATTGTCTTCAACCACCATTGTGTAGTGACTTGGTGATGTAGAAATTGCTCAAGATATGAATGAGTGGCAATTTCATGGATTTAGATTCATCCAAGTACCTACAAGGGTTAGATAGCATGCAAGGGTGCAAGAGTATCCAAGACATATAGATAGCATCATGAAAGGTATATCAAAGATTAGTCAAAGACTCATGCCTTGCATGTATCCAAATGGAGTTCCTACTCCAAGTTTGAAGCATCAATGATGTTCAATTCACCTCTCAAACGGCAAAAGACTTTCTCATCAAGCGGTTTGGTGAATATATCCGCTAATTGCTTATCAGTGCGAACATGCTTAAGATCAATGTCCCCTTTGGCAACGTGATCTCGAATGAAATGATGACGAACTTCAATATGCTTAGTTCAAGAATGTTGCATGGGATTGTGAGCAATCTTGATAACACTTTCATTGTCACAAAGCAATGGAACATGCTTCACATATATCCCATAATCTTTAAGAGTTTGAGTCATCCAAAGTAATTGAGCACAACATGATCCAGCGGCAATGTATTCCGCTTCGGCGGTGGATAAGGATACCGAGTTTTGTTTCTTGGAGGACCAAGACACAAGAGATCTGCCAAGAAATTGACAAGTACCCGAAGTAGACTTTCTATCAACCTTGTCTCCGGCATAGTCCGAATCGGAGTAACCAACAAGATCGAAAGAAGACCTCTTAGGATAGCAAATGCCAAAATTTGGTGTGTGGATTAAGTATCTCGCTATCCTTTTCACAGCCTTAAGATGACACTCTTTAGGGGCCGCTTGATATCGTTCACACATGCACACACTTAGCATAATATCAGGACGAGAGGCACATAGATATAACAATGAACCAATCATAGAGCAGTAGACCTTTTGATCAACCGGTTCACCGTCCTTAGTCAAGTCAAGATGTCCACTAGTAGGCATGCATGTAGACATACCTTTGCATTCTTGCATATTGAACTTCTTGAATAAGTCCTTGGGGGGGGGGGGGGGGGGGGGGGGGGGGGGGGGGGGGGGGGGGGGGGGGGGGGGGGGGGGGGGGGGGGGGGGGGGGGGGGGGGGGGGGGGGGGGGGGGGGGGGGGGGGGGGGGGGGGGGGGGGGGGGGGGGGGGGGGGGGGGGGGGGGGGGGGGGGGGGGGGGGGGGGGGGGGGGGGGGGGGGGGGGGGGGGGGGGGGGGGGGGGGGGGGGGGGGGGGGGGGGGGGGGGGGGGGGGGGGGGGGGGGGGGGGGGGGGGGGGGGGGGGGGGGGGGGGGGGGGGGGGGGGGGGGGGGGGGGGGGGGGGGGGGGGGGGGGGGGGGGGGGGGGGGGGGGGGGGGGGGGGGGGGGGGGGGGGGGGGGGGGGGGGGGGGGGGGGGGGGGGGGGGGGGGGGGGGGGGGGGGGGGGGGGGGGGGGGGGGGGGGGGGGGGGGGGGGGGGGGGGGGGGGGGGGGGGGGGGGGGGGGGGGGGGGGGGGGGGGGGGGGGGGGGGGGGGGGGGGGGGGGGGGGGGGGGGGGGGGGGGGGGGGGGGGGGGGGGGGGGGGGGGGGGGGGGGGGGGGGGGGGGGGGGGGGGGGGGGGGGGGGGGGGGGGGGGGGGGGGGGGGGGGGGGGGGGGGGGGGGGGGGGGGGGGGGGGGGGGGGGGGGGGGGGGGGGGGGGGGGGGGGGGGGGGGGGGGGGGGGGGGGGGGGGGGGGGGGGGGGGGGGGGGGGGGGGGGGGGGGGGGGGGGGGGGGGGGGGGGGGGGGGGGGGGGGGGGGGGGGGGGGGGGGGGGGGGGGGGGGGGGGGGGGGGGGGGGGGGGGGGGGGGGGGGGGGGGGGGGGGGGGGGGGGGGGGGGGGGGGGGGGGGGGGGGGGGGGGGGGGGGGGGGGGGGGGGGGGGGGGGGGGGGGGGGGGGGGGGGGGGGGGGGGGGGGGGGGGGGGGGGGGGGGGGGGGGGGGGGGGGGGGGGGGGGGGGGGGGGGGGGGGGGGGGGGGGGGGGGGGGGGGGGGGGGGGGGGGGGGGGGGGGGGGGGGGGGGGGGGGGGGGGGGGGGGGGGGGGGGGGGGGGGGGGGGGGGGGGGGGGGGGGGGGGGGGGGGGGGGGGGGGGGGGGGGGGGGGGGGGGGGGGGGGGGGGGGGGGGGGGGGGGGGGGGGGGGGGGGGGGGGGGGGGGGGGGGGGGGGGGGGGGGGGGGGGGGGGGGGGGGGGGGGGGGGGGGGGGGGGGGGGGGGGGGGGGGGGGGGGGGGGGGGGGGGGGGGGGGGGGGGGGGGGGGGGGGGGGGGGGGGGGGGGGGGGGGGGGGGGGGGGGGGGGGGGGGGGGGGGGGGGGGGGGGGGGGGGGGGGGGGGGGGGGGGGGGGGGGGGGGGGGGGGGGGGGGGGGGGGGGGGGGGGGGGGGGGGGGGGGGGGGGGGGGGGGGGGGGGGGGGGGGGGGGGGGGGGGGGGGGGGGGGGGGGGGGGGGGGGGGGGGGGGGGGGGGGGGGGGGGGGGGGGGGGGGGGGGGGGGGGGGGGGGGGGGGGGGGGGGGGGGGGGGGGGGGGGGGGGGGGGGGGGGGGGGGGGGGGGGGGGGGGGGGGGGGGGGGGGGGGGGGGGGGGGGGGGGGGGGGGGGGGGGGGGGGGGGGGGGGGGGGGGGGGGGGGGGGGGGGGGGGGGGGGGGGGGGGGGGGGGGGGGGGGGGGGGGGGGGGGGGGGGGGGGGGGGGGGGGGGGGGGGGGGGGGGGGGGGGGGGGGGGGGGGGGGGGGGGGGGGGGGGGGGGGGGGGGGGGGGGGGGGGGGGGGGGGGGGGGGGGGGGGGGGGGGGGGGGGGGGGGGGGGGGGGGGGGGGGGGGGGGGGGGGGGGGGGGGGGGGGGGGGGGGGGGGGGGGGGGGGGGGGGGGGGGGGGGGGGGGGGGGGGGGGGGGGGGGGGGGGGGGGGGGGGGGGGGGGGGGGGGGGGGGGGGGGGGGGGGGGGGGGGGGGGGGGGGGGGGGGGGGGGGGGGGGGGGGGGGGGGGGGGGGGGGGGGGGGGGGGGGGGGGGGGGGGGGGGGGGGGGGGGGGGGGGGGGGGGGGGGGGGGGGGGGGGGGGGGGGGGGGGGGGGGGGGGGGGGGGGGGGGGGGGGGGGGGGGGGGGGGGGGGGGGGGGGGGGGGGGGGGGGGGGGGGGGGGGGGGGGGGGGGGGGGGGGGGGGGGGGGGGGGGGGGGGGGGGGGGGGGGGGGGGGGGGGGGGGGGGGGGGGGGGGGGGGGGGGGGGGGGGGGGGGGGGGGGGGGGGGGGGGGGGGGGGGGGGGGGGGGGGGGGGGGGGGGGGGGGGGGGGGGGGGGGGGGGGGGGGGGGGGGGGGGGGGGGGGGGGGGGGGGGGGGGGGGGGGGGGGGGGGGGGGGGGGGGGGGGGGGGGGGGGGGGGGGGGGGGGGGGGGGGGGGGGGGGGGGGGGGGGGGGGGGGGGGGGGGGGGGGGGGGGGGGGGGGGGGGGGGGGGGGGGGGGGGGGGGGGGGGGGGGGGGGGGGGGGGGGGGGGGGGGGGGGGGGGGGGGGGGGGGGGGGGGGGGGGGGGGGGGGGGGGGGGGGGGGGGGGGGGGGGGGGGGGGGGGGGGGGGGGGGGGGGGGGGGGGGGGGGGGGGGGGGGGGGGGGGGGGGGGGGGGGGGGGGGGGGGGGGGGGGGGGGGGGGGGGGGGGGGGGGGGGGGGGGGGGGGGGGGGGGGGGGGGGGGGGGGGGGGGGGGGGGGGGGGGGGGGGGGGGGGGGGGGGGGGGGGGGGGGGGGGGGGGGGGGGGGGGGGGGGGGGGGGGGGGGGGGGGGGGGGGGGGGGGGGGGGGGGGGGGGGGGGGGGGGGGGGGGGGGGGGGGGGGGGGGGGGGGGGGGGGGGGGGGGGGGGGGGGGGGGGGGGGGGGGGGGGGGGGGGGGGGGGGGGGGGGGGGGGGGGGGGGGGGGGGGGGGGGGGGGGGGGGGGGGGGGGGGGGGGGGGGGGGGGGGGGGGGGGGGGGGGGGGGGGGGGGGGGGGGGGGGGGGGGGGGGGGGGGGGGGGGGGGGGGGGGGGGGGGGGGGGGGGGGGGGGGGGGGGGGGGGGGGGGGGGGGGGGGGGGGGGGGGGGGGGGGGGGGGGGGGGGGGGGGGGGGGGGGGGGGGGGGGGGGGGGGGGGGGGGGGGGGGGGGGGGGGGGGGGGGGGGGGGGGGGGGGGGGGGGGGGGGGGGGGGGGGGGGGGGGGGGGGGGGGGGGGGGGGGGGGGGGGGGGGGGGGGGGGGGGGGGGGGGGGGGGGGGGGGGGGGGGGGGGGGGGGGGGGGGGGGGGGGGGGGGGGGGGGGGGGGGGGGGGGGGGGGGGGGGGGGGGGGGGGGGGGGGGGGGGGGGGGGGGGGGGGGGGGGGGGGGGGGGGGGGGGGGGGGGGGGGGGGGGGGGGGGGGGGGGGGGGGGGGGGGGGGGGGGGGGGGGGGGGGGGGGGGGGGGGGGGGGGGGGGGGGGGGGGGGGGGGGGGGGGGGGGGGGGGGGGGGGGGGGGGGGGGGGGGGGGGGGGGGGGGGGGGGGGGGGGGGGGGGGGGGGGGGGGGGGGGGGGGGGGGGGGGGGGGGGGGGGGGGGGGGGGGGGGGGGGGGGGGGGGGGGGGGGGGGGGGGGGGGGGGGGGGGGGGGGGGGGGGGGGGGGGGGGGGGGGGGGGGGGGGGGGGGGGGGGGGGGGGGGGGGGGGGGGGGGGGGGGGGGGGGGGGGGGGGGGGGGGGGGGGGGGGGGGGGGGGGGGGGGGGGGGGGGGGGGGGGGGGGGGGGGGGGGGGGGGGGGGGGGGGGGGGGGGGGGGGGGGGGGGGGGGGGGGGGGGGGGGGGGGGGGGGGGGGGGGGGGGGGGGGGGGGGGGGGGGGGGGGGGGGGGGGGGGGGGGGGGGGGGGGGGGGGGGGGGGGGGGGGGGGGGGGGGGGGGGGGGGGGGGGGGGGGGGGGGGGGGGGGGGGGGGGGGGGGGGGGGGGGGGGGGGGGGGGGGGGGGGGGGGGGGGGGGGGGGGGGGGGGGGGGGGGGGGGGGGGGGGGGGGGGGGGGGGGGGGGGGGGGGGGGGGGGGGGGGGGGGGGGGGGGGGGGGGGGGGGGGGGGGGGGGGGGGGGGGGGGGGGGGGGGGGGGGGGGGGGGGGGGGGGGGGGGGGGGGGGGGGGGGGGGGGGGGGGGGGGGGGGGGGGGGGGGGGGGGGGGGGGGGGGGGGGGGGGGGGGGGGGGGGGGGGGGGGGGGGGGGGGGGGGGGGGGGGGGGGGGGGGGGGGGGGGGGGGGGGGGGGGGGGGGGGGGGGGGGGGGGGGGGGGGGGGGGGGGGGGGGGGGGGGGGGGGGGGGGGGGGGGGGGGGGGGGGGGGGGGGGGGGGGGGGGGGGGGGGGGGGGGGGGGGGGGGGGGGGGGGGGGGGGGGGGGGGGGGGGGGGGGGGGGGGGGGGGGGGGGGGGGGGGGGGGGGGGGGGGGGGGGGGGGGGGGGGGGGGGGGGGGGGGGGGGGGGGGGGGGGGGGGGGGGGGGGGGGGGGGGGGGGGGGGGGGGGGGGGGGGGGGGGGGGGGGGGGGGGGGGGGGGGGGGGGGGGGGGGGGGGGGGGGGGGGGGGGGGGGGGGGGGGGGGGGGGGGGGGGGGGGGGGGGGGGGGGGGGGGGGGGGGGGGGGGGGGGGGGGGGGGGGGGGGGGGGGGGGGGGGGGGGGGGGGGGGGGGGGGGGGGGGGGGGGGGGGGGGGGGGGGGGGGGGGGGGGGGGGGGGGGGGGGGGGGGGGGGGGGGGGGGGGGGGGGGGGGGGGGGGGGGGGGGGGGGGGGGGGGGGGGGGGGGGGGGGGGGGGGGGGGGGGGGGGGGGGGGGGGGGGGGGGGGGGGGGGGGGGGGGGGGGGGGGGGGGGGGGGGGGGGGGGGGGGGGGGGGGGGGGGGGGGGGGGGGGGGGGGGGGGGGGGGGGGGGGGGGGGGGGGGGGGGGGGGGGGGGGGGGGGGGGGGGGGGGGGGGGGGGGGGGGGGGGGGGGGGGGGGGGGGGGGGGGGGGGGGGGGGGGGGGGGGGGGGGGGGGGGGGGGGGGGGGGGGGGGGGGGGGGGGGGGGGGGGGGGGGGGGGGGGGGGGGGGGGGGGGGGGGGGGGGGGGGGGGGGGGGGGGGGGGGGGGGGGGGGGGGGGGGGGGGGGGGGGGGGGGGGGGGGGGGGGGGGGGGGGGGGGGGGGGGGGGGGGGGGGGGGGGGGGGGGGGGGGGGGGGGGGGGGGGGGGGGGGGGGGGGGGGGGGGGGGGGGGGGGGGGGGGGGGGGGGGGGGGGGGGGGGGGGGGGGGGGGGGGGGGGGGGGGGGGGGGGGGGGGGGGGGGGGGGGGGGGGGGGGGGGGGGGGGGGGGGGGGGGGGGGGGGGGGGGGGGGGGGGGGGGGGGGGGGGGGGGGGGGGGGGGGGGGGGGGGGGGGGGGGGGGGGGGGGGGGGGGGGGGGGGGGGGGGGGGGGGGGGGGGGGGGGGGGGGGGGGGGGGGGGGGGGGGGGGGGGGGGGGGGGGGGGGGGGGGGGGGGGGGGGGGGGGGGGGGGGGGGGGGGGGGGGGGGGGGGGGGGGGGGGGGGGGGGGGGGGGGGGGGGGGGGGGGGGGGGGGGGGGGGGGGGGGGGGGGGGGGGGGGGGGGGGGGGGGGGGGGGGGGGGGGGGGGGGGGGGGGGGGGGGGGGGGGGGGGGGGGGGGGGGGGGGGGGGGGGGGGGGGGGGGGGGGGGGGGGGGGGGGGGGGGGGGGGGGGGGGGGGGGGGGGGGGGGGGGGGGGGGGGGGGGGGGGGGGGGGGGGGGGGGGGGGGGGGGGGGGGGGGGGGGGGGGGGGGGGGGGGGGGGGGGGGGGGGGGGGGGGGGGGGGGGGGGGGGGGGGGGGGGGGGGGGGGGGGGGGGGGGGGGGGGGGGGGGGGGGGGGGGGGGGGGGGGGGGGGGGGGGGGGGGGGGGGGGGGGGGGGGGGGGGGGGGGGGGGGGGGGGGGGGGGGGGGGGGGGGGGGGGGGGGGGGGGGGGGGGGGGGGGGGGGGGGGGGGGGGGGGGGGGGGGGGGGGGGGGGGGGGGGGGGGGGGGGGGGGGGGGGGGGGGGGGGGGGGGGGGGGGGGGGGGGGGGGGGGGGGGGGGGGGGGGGGGGGGGGGGGGGGGGGGGGGGGGGGGGGGGGGGGGGGGGGGGGGGGGGGGGGGGGGGGGGGGGGGGGGGGGGGGGGGGGGGGGGGGGGGGGGGGGGGGGGGGGGGGGGGGGGGGGGGGGGGGGGGGGGGGGGGGGGGGGGGGGGGGGGGGGGGGGGGGGGGGGGGGGGGGGGGGGGGGGGGGGGGGGGGGGGGGGGGGGGGGGGGGGGGGGGGGGGGGGGGGGGGGGGGGGGGGGGGGGGGGGGGGGGGGGGGGGGGGGGGGGGGGGGGGGGGGGGGGGGGGGGGGGGGGGGGGGGGGGGGGGGGGGGGGGGGGGGGGGGGGGGGGGGGGGGGGGGGGGGGGGGGGGGGGGGGGGGGGGGGGGGGGGGGGGGGGGGGGGGGGGGGGGGGGGGGGGGGGGGGGGGGGGGGGGGGGGGGGGGGGGGGGGGGGGGGGGGGGGGGGGGGGGGGGGGGGGGGGGGGGGGGGGGGGGGGGGGGGGGGGGGGGGGGGGGGGGGGGGGGGGGGGGGGGGGGGGGGGGGGGGGGGGGGGGGGGGGGGGGGGGGGGGGGGGGGGGGGGGGGGGGGGGGGGGGGGGGGGGGGGGGGGGGGGGGGGGGGGGGGGGGGGGGGGGGGGGGGGGGGGGGGGGGGGGGGGGGGGGGGGGGGGGGGGGGGGGGGGGGGGGGGGGGGGGGGGGGGGGGGGGGGGGGGGGGGGGGGGGGGGGGGGGGGGGGGGGGGGGGGGGGGGGGGGGGGGGGGGGGGGGGGGGGGGGGGGGGGGGGGGGGGGGGGGGGGGGGGGGGGGGGGGGGGGGGGGGGGGGGGGGGGGGGGGGGGGGGGGGGGGGGGGGGGGGGGGGGGGGGGGGGGGGGGGGGGGGGGGGGGGGGGGGGGGGGGGGGGGGGGGGGGGGGGGGGGGGGGGGGGGGGGGGGGGGGGGGGGGGGGGGGGGGGGGGGGGGGGGGGGGGGGGGGGGGGGGGGGGGGGGGGGGGGGGGGGGGGGGGGGGGGGGGGGGGGGGGGGGGGGGGGGGGGGGGGGGGGGGGGGGGGGGGGGGGGGGGGGGGGGGGGGGGGGGGGGGGGGGGGGGGGGGGGGGGGGGGGGGGGGGGGGGGGGGGGGGGGGGGGGGGGGGGGGGGGGGGGGGGGGGGGGGGGGGGGGGGGGGGGGGGGGGGGGGGGGGGGGGGGGGGGGGGGGGGGGGGGGGGGGGGGGGGGGGGGGGGGGGGGGGGGGGGGGGGGGGGGGGGGGGGGGGGGGGGGGGGGGGGGGGGGGGGGGGGGGGGGGGGGGGGGGGGGGGGGGGGGGGGGGGGGGGGGGGGGGGGGGGGGGGGGGGGGGGGGGGGGGGGGGGGGGGGGGGGGGGGGGGGGGGGGGGGGGGGGGGGGGGGGGGGGGGGGGGGGGGGGGGGGGGGGGGGGGGGGGGGGGGGGGGGGGGGGGGGGGGGGGGGGGGGGGGGGGGGGGGGGGGGGGGGGGGGGGGGGGGGGGGGGGGGGGGGGGGGGGGGGGGGGGGGGGGGGGGGGGGGGGGGGGGGGGGGGGGGGGGGGGGGGGGGGGGGGGGGGGGGGGGGGGGGGGGGGGGGGGGGGGGGGGGGGGGGGGGGGGGGGGGGGGGGGGGGGGGGGGGGGGGGGGGGGGGGGGGGGGGGGGGGGGGGGGGGGGGGGGGGGGGGGGGGGGGGGGGGGGGGGGGGGGGGGGGGGGGGGGGGGGGGGGGGGGGGGGGGGGGGGGGGGGGGGGGGGGGGGGGGGGGGGGGGGGGGGGGGGGGGGGGGGGGGGGGGGGGGGGGGGGGGGGGGGGGGGGGGGGGGGGGGGGGGGGGGGGGGGGGGGGGGGGGGGGGGGGGGGGGGGGGGGGGGGGGGGGGGGGGGGGGGGGGGGGGGGGGGGGGGGGGGGGGGGGGGGGGGGGGGGGGGGGGGGGGGGGGGGGGGGGGGGGGGGGGGGGGGGGGGGGGGGGGGGGGGGGGGGGGGGGGGGGGGGGGGGGGGGGGGGGGGGGGGGGGGGGGGGGGGGGGGGGGGGGGGGGGGGGGGGGGGGGGGGGGGGGGGGGGGGGGGGGGGGGGGGGGGGGGGGGGGGGGGGGGGGGGGGGGGGGGGGGGGGGGGGGGGGGGGGGGGGGGGGGGGGGGGGGGGGGGGGGGGGGGGGGGGGGGGGGGGGGGGGGGGGGGGGGGGGGGGGGGGGGGGGGGGGGGGGGGGGGGGGGGGGGGGGGGGGGGGGGGGGGGGGGGGGGGGGGGGGGGGGGGGGGGGGGGGGGGGGGGGGGGGGGGGGGGGGGGGGGGGGGGGGGGGGGGGGGGGGGGGGGGGGGGGGGGGGGGGGGGGGGGGGGGGGGGGGGGGGGGGGGGGGGGGGGGGGGGGGGGGGGGGGGGGGGGGGGGGGGGGGGGGGGGGGGGGGGGGGGGGGGGGGGGGGGGGGGGGGGGGGGGGGGGGGGGGGGGGGGGGGGGGGGGGGGGGGGGGGGGGGGGGGGGGGGGGGGGGGGGGGGGGGGGGGGGGGGGGGGGGGGGGGGGGGGGGGGGGGGGGGGGGGGGGGGGGGGGGGGGGGGGGGGGGGGGGGGGGGGGGGGGGGGGGGGGGGGGGGGGGGGGGGGGGGGGGGGGGGGGGGGGGGGGGGGGGGGGGGGGGGGGGGGGGGGGGGGGGGGGGGGGGGGGGGGGGGGGGGGGGGGGGGGGGGGGGGGGGGGGGGGGGGGGGGGGGGGGGGGGGGGGGGGGGGGGGGGGGGGGGGGGGGGGGGGGGGGGGGGGGGGGGGGGGGGGGGGGGGGGGGGGGGGGGGGGGGGGGGGGGGGGGGGGGGGGGGGGGGGGGGGGGGGGGGGGGGGGGGGGGGGGGGGGGGGGGGGGGGGGGGGGGGGGGGGGGGGGGGGGGGGGGGGGGGGGGGGGGGGGGGGGGGGGGGGGGGGGGGGGGGGGGGGGGGGGGGGGGGGGGGGGGGGGGGGGGGGGGGGGGGGGGGGGGGGGGGGGGGGGGGGGGGGGGGGGGGGGGGGGGGGGGGGGGGGGGGGGGGGGGGGGGGGGGGGGGGGGGGGGGGGGGGGGGGGGGGGGGGGGGGGGGGGGGGGGGGGGGGGGGGGGGGGGGGGGGGGGGGGGGGGGGGGGGGGGGGGGGGGGGGGGGGGGGGGGGGGGGGGGGGGGGGGGGGGGGGGGGGGGGGGGGGGGGGGGGGGGGGGGGGGGGGGGGGGGGGGGGGGGGGGGGGGGGGGGGGGGGGGGGGGGGGGGGGGGGGGGGGGGGGGGGGGGGGGGGGGGGGGGGGGGGGGGGGGGGGGGGGGGGGGGGGGGGGGGGGGGGGGGGGGGGGGGGGGGGGGGGGGGGGGGGGGGGGGGGGGGGGGGGGGGGGGGGGGGGGGGGGGGGGGGGGGGGGGGGGGGGGGGGGGGGGGGGGGGGGGGGGGGGGGGGGGGGGGGGGGGGGGGGGGGGGGGGGGGGGGGGGGGGGGGGGGGGGGGGGGGGGGGGGGGGGGGGGGGGGGGGGGGGGGGGGGGGGGGGGGGGGGGGGGGGGGGGGGGGGGGGGGGGGGGGGGGGGGGGGGGGGGGGGGGGGGGGGGGGGGGGGGGGGGGGGGGGGGGGGGGGGGGGGGGGGGGGGGGGGGGGGGGGGGGGGGGGGGGGGGGGGGGGGGGGGGGGGGGGGGGGGGGGGGGGGGGGGGGGGGGGGGGGGGGGGGGGGGGGGGGGGGGGGGGGGGGGGGGGGGGGGGGGGGGGGGGGGGGGGGGGGGGGGGGGGGGGGGGGGGGGGGGGGGGGGGGGGGGGGGGGGGGGGGGGGGGGGGGGGGGGGGGGGGGGGGGGGGGGGGGGGGGGGGGGGGGGGGGGGGGGGGGGGGGGGGGGGGGGGGGGGGGGGGGGGGGGGGGGGGGGGGGGGGGGGGGGGGGGGGGGGGGGGGGGGGGGGGGGGGGGGGGGGGGGGGGGGGGGGGGGGGGGGGGGGGGGGGGGGGGGGGGGGGGGGGGGGGGGGGGGGGGGGGGGGGGGGGGGGGGGGGGGGGGGGGGGGGGGGGGGGGGGGGGGGGGGGGGGGGGGGGGGGGGGGGGGGGGGGGGGGGGGGGGGGGGGGGGGGGGGGGGGGGGGGGGGGGGGGGGGGGGGGGGGGGGGGGGGGGGGGGGGGGGGGGGGGGGGGGGGGGGGGGGGGGGGGGGGGGGGGGGGGGGGGGGGGGGGGGGGGGGGGGGGGGGGGGGGGGGGGGGGGGGGGGGGGGGGGGGGGGGGGGGGGGGGGGGGGGGGGGGGGGGGGGGGGGGGGGGGGGGGGGGGGGGGGGGGGGGGGGGGGGGGGGGGGGGGGGGGGGGGGGGGGGGGGGGGGGGGGGGGGGGGGGGGGGGGGGGGGGGGGGGGGGGGGGGGGGGGGGGGGGGGGGGGGGGGGGGGGGGGGGGGGGGGGGGGGGGGGGGGGGGGGGGGGGGGGGGGGGGGGGGGGGGGGGGGGGGGGGGGGGGGGGGGGGGGGGGGGGGGGGGGGGGGGGGGGGGGGGGGGGGGGGGGGGGGGGGGGGGGGGGGGGGGGGGGGGGGGGGGGGGGGGGGGGGGGGGGGGGGGGGGGGGGGGGGGGGGGGGGGGGGGGGGGGGGGGGGGGGGGGGGGGGGGGGGGGGGGGGGGGGGGGGGGGGGGGGGGGGGGGGGGGGGGGGGGGGGGGGGGGGGGGGGGGGGGGGGGGGGGGGGGGGGGGGGGGGGGGGGGGGGGGGGGGGGGGGGGGGGGGGGGGGGGGGGGGGGGGGGGGGGGGGGGGGGGGGGGGGGGGGGGGGGGGGGGGGGGGGGGGGGGGGGGGGGGGGGGGGGGGGGGGGGGGGGGGGGGGGGGGGGGGGGGGGGGGGGGGGGGGGGGGGGGGGGGGGGGGGGGGGGGGGGGGGGGGGGGGGGGGGGGGGGGGGGGGGGGGGGGGGGGGGGGGGGGGGGGGGGGGGGGGGGGGGGGGGGGGGGGGGGGGGGGGGGGGGGGGGGGGGGGGGGGGGGGGGGGGGGGGGGGGGGGGGGGGGGGGGGGGGGGGGGGGGGGGGGGGGGGGGGGGGGGGGGGGGGGGGGGGGGGGGGGGGGGGGGGGGGGGGGGGGGGGGGGGGGGGGGGGGGGGGGGGGGGGGGGGGGGGGGGGGGGGGGGGGGGGGGGGGGGGGGGGGGGGGGGGGGGGGGGGGGGGGGGGGGGGGGGGGGGGGGGGGGGGGGGGGGGGGGGGGGGGGGGGGGGGGGGGGGGGGGGGGGGGGGGGGGGGGGGGGGGGGGGGGGGGGGGGGGGGGGGGGGGGGGGGGGGGGGGGGGGGGGGGGGGGGGGGGGGGGGGGGGGGGGGGGGGGGGGGGGGGGGGGGGGGGGGGGGGGGGGGGGGGGGGGGGGGGGGGGGGGGGGGGGGGGGGGGGGGGGGGGGGGGGGGGGGGGGGGGGGGGGGGGGGGGGGGGGGGGGGGGGGGGGGGGGGGGGGGGGGGGGGGGGGGGGGGGGGGGGGGGGGGGGGGGGGGGGGGGGGGGGGGGGGGGGGGGGGGGGGGGGGGGGGGGGGGGGGGGGGGGGGGGGGGGGGGGGGGGGGGGGGGGGGGGGGGGGGGGGGGGGGGGGGGGGGGGGGGGGGGGGGGGGGGGGGGGGGGGGGGGGGGGGGGGGGGGGGGGGGGGGGGGGGGGGGGGGGGGGGGGGGGGGGGGGGGGGGGGGGGGGGGGGGGGGGGGGGGGGGGGGGGGGGGGGGGGGGGGGGGGGGGGGGGGGGGGGGGGGGGGGGGGGGGGGGGGGGGGGGGGGGGGGGGGGGGGGGGGGGGGGGGGGGGGGGGGGGGGGGGGGGGGGGGGGGGGGGGGGGGGGGGGGGGGGGGGGGGGGGGGGGGGGGGGGGGGGGGGGGGGGGGGGGGGGGGGGGGGGGGGGGGGGGGGGGGGGGGGGGGGGGGGGGGGGGGGGGGGGGGGGGGGGGGGGGGGGGGGGGGGGGGGGGGGGGGGGGGGGGGGGGGGGGGGGGGGGGGGGGGGGGGGGGGGGGGGGGGGGGGGGGGGGGGGGGGGGGGGGGGGGGGGGGGGGGGGGGGGGGGGGGGGGGGGGGGGGGGGGGGGGGGGGGGGGGGGGGGGGGGGGGGGGGGGGGGGGGGGGGGGGGGGGGGGGGGGGGGGGGGGGGGGGGGGGGGGGGGGGGGGGGGGGGGGGGGGGGGGGGGGGGGGGGGGGGGGGGGGGGGGGGGGGGGGGGGGGGGGGGGGGGTCAAGTCGTCCGCAACAAAGCACGCCTAGTCGCCCAAGGCTACACTCAAGTTGAAGGTATGAGCTATGGTGAGACATGTGCTCCCGTTGCTAGACATGAGTCCATTCGCATCTTACTTGCTTATGCTAATCACCATGATATCACTTTGTACCAAATGGACATTAAAAGTGCTTTCCTAAATGGTGAAATTGAGGAGGAAGTTTTTGTTAAGCAACCTCCCGGCTTTGTCAATCCTAAGAAACCTAATCATGATTGCAAACTTCACAAAGCCCTTTATGGTCTTAAACAAGCTCCTAGAGCGTGGTATAAATGCTTGACCAAGTTCCTTATTGAAAAAGGCTTTGAAATTGGAAAAATAGATTCTACTCTTTTTACTAAAAGGGTTAATGGAGAACTATTTGTGTGCCAAATTTATGTTGATGAAATCATATTTGGTTCGACTAACCCTCATTTTAGTGAAAAGTTTGGAAAGCTAATGTCGGAGAAGTTTGAGATGTCTATGATGAGTGAACTCAAATTCTTTCTTGGTTTGCAAATCAAGCAAACTAAGGAAGGTACCTTTGTTTCTCAAACAAAGTACACCAATGACTTATTCAAGAAGTTCAATATGCAAGAATGCAAAGGTATGTCTACACCCATGCCTACTAGTGGACATCTTGACTTGACTAAGGACGGTGAACCGGTTGATCAAAAAGTTTACCGCTCTATGATTGGTTCATTGTTATATCTATGTGCCTCTCGTCCTGATATTATGCTAAGTGTGTGCATGTGTGCATGATATCAAGCGGCCCCTAAAGAGTGTCATCTTAAGGCTGTGAAAAGGATAGTGAGATACTTAATACACACACCAAATTTTAGCATTTGGTATCCTAAGAGGTCTTCATTCGATCTTGTTGGTTACTCCAATTCGGACTATGCCGGAGACAAGGTTGATAGAAAGTCCACTTCGGGTACTTGTCAATTTCTTGGTAGATCTCTTGTGTCTTGGTCCTCCAAGAAACAAAACTCGGTATCCTTATCCACCGCCGAAGCGAAATACATTGCCACCGGATCATGTTGTGCTCAATTACTTTGGATGACCCAAACTCTTAAAGATTATGGGATATATGTGAAACATGTTCCATTGCTTTGTGACAATGAAAGTGCTATTAAGATTGCTCACAATCCCGTGCAACATTCTCGAACTAAGCATATTGAAGTTCGTCATCATTTCATTCGAGATCATGTTGCTAAAGGGGACATTGATCTTAAGCATGTTCGTACCGATAAGCAATTGGCGAATATATTCACCAAACCGCTTGATGAGAAAGTCTTTTGCCGTTTGAGAGGTGAATTGAACATCATTGATGCTTCAAACTTGGAGTAGGAACTCCATTTGGATACATGCAAGGCATGAGCCTTTGACTAATCCTTGATATTCCTTTCGTGATGCTATCTATATGTCTTGGATATTCTTGCACCCTTGCATGCTATCTAATCCTTGTAGGTACTTGGATGAATCTAAATCCATGAAATTGCAACTCACTCATATCTTGAGCAATTTCTACATCACCAAGTCTCTACACAATGGTGGTTGAAGACAAGGAAGCACAAAACCCTTCAAATATATCCTTTGACAAATTCTATGCTAAATCTTATGATTGCCATTTCGGATACACAAGTGCTCTTCCTTGCAAAACTAACCCATGTAGGAAGATGAACTCAAATTCCAAGTGGTGCTCCCAACTCTTGATGAGCTACATCAACCTTGAGCAACCCACACAAGTTCAACTACATGATCAAGATCATCACCACCACCCAAGGTATGTTATTCCATCTTAGAGAAGCTTTACTCCAAATCATGGGGCAAAGCAACTCAACAAGATGTGAATACGTCAAGATGCTTAAACGAAAAATGGTAACCCCATTTTGAGCTTAAACGATGAGTATGACCTATGATCAAGTGCCCTCACTTGACTCCTAAGTCAATATACTCTAACATAGGTGACTTTGTCACCGCCCAATTCTAGATGAAGTTCTCTTGTGTTTCCTCTTGCATTTGTCTCATGCATTTGTGTTTCCCCTTTCAAAAAAAAACTTCATCTAGATCTTTTCATTTCTTGTCTTTTCTTTTCTGTTCTGCATTTTTGCATCAAATTCATTGCAAATCTTTCAGCTAAATTCCTTGCAAATCCTTGTGAGATCTTAATTGCCTAGTGAGCTGAGGTGACAAGTGTTTTCTCTGTAATGAACTCGGTCACACCGGTTTGTTTTCTTCGGTCCAACCGAGATCTTTCGGTGCCACCGAAGCACACAACTCGGTGCTACCGATTTCACTACAGGAAAGACAGCTTGCCACTTATTCCTGCATTCACTCTGCTCCAGCTCCACTCAATGACTCTTGTCCTCTACCAGCATCATATTCAACTTGCTACTTTGCTTTGATACTCAAGGACCAAACCCTTTTGAAATAAAAATCCAGAAGAGCCCTTCTTGGAAATTGATGTCAAAGGGGGAGAGAGAGAGATTACATCAAAGCTCAAGCTTAATCATTCCTATAGGGGGAGAGAATACTCAGGGGGAGAGTGTAAGAAACCCTAGATGCTTGGTGTTCAAGAGGAGAGAAGTCACATGTCTTTAAGAGGGGAAAGACATGTTCATATTTGATTGTTTGCATTAGCTCTATTTTCTTTTCGTTGCTCTGATTTTCTGTTCCCTATCTTCTCCCAATATCCCATGCAAGATTCAGGGGGAGCAAGACAACTAAGGGAAGGAAATCCTTGAATTCATTGCACATCTTTACCTTTGGGGACATGTCTATATCCATTAGAGTACTTAGTACTCACTCTCTACATGTCATCCCAGTCTTGGTACTCTTGTGGTTTCTTTTGTTTGCTTTGGCTATTAGATGTATCTGTGTTATCTAACCTTGTTTACTCAGGTTCATTCTTTCCTAAGCCAACTCAAGACCACAAGGTGAGTATATGCATCTCAGTCATGTGCATAAGAACTTCTTGCTGATGTACATACTGTTTGTAAGAAGGACTCATGAGCATGAAGGTACATTTTCTATATTTACATCATTTGCTCTGATGCATATAGCCAAGATACATGTAACACATGGCTTACTCTGTCATGCTTATGCATTCACATGCTCCTATGTTCCATATTTATATGATTGCATACATGTAGGGGGAGCCTATGAATGTTACATGTCTTTCCAAAGCTTTACTTGTTGTTCTCTATATCCTTATCTA
>JAAAWM010008876.1:0-17508 GCA_036873465.1 Thinopyrum obtusiflorum
TTGAGGGAAATTTGCTGCTGTCCTACAAACCTCTGCACTTGGAGGCCCAACAACGTCTACAAGAAGAAGGTTGTGTAGTAGACATCAAGCTCTTTTCTGGCGCCGTTGCTGGGGAGGTGAGTGCTTGAAGGTATATCTTTAGATCTTGCAATCAAATCTTTTAGTTTCTTGTTTTATCACTAGTTTAGTTTATAAAAAGAAAACTACAAAAAAATGGAATTGAGTTTGTCTCATACGCTTCATCTTTTTAATATCCTTCGTGAGTATGATGGGAAGGAAAATTGTGCCAAAGTGTTAGAAGAAGAATGCATTAAAATGTTTGGCACTAAATCTTTGAATGATGAGCATGATTGCAATGTTGTTAGTATGAACTCCTTGAATATCCATAGTACTAATGATGATTGCACTAGTTATGATGAAAATGTCTCCTATAAACATGTCAATTTTTGTGGAGTGCATTGGGTTTGCAAGTACACACCAAATAGGGAAGATAGATATTAAAAGAGGCATAAGCATTTAGAAACTAAATGGTTGCAAGAAAGGCTAAATGTTAGTGCTGAAAATTTAAAATATCTTAGCCATACTTGTGAACTTTGCAATGAACATGGTCATTTAAATATCAAATGCAAATTGTTTCATGATCGAATCGTGTCCAAAAATTGTGATGACTTGATTTCCCTTGCACATCATAATGAACTTAGTTTGCTTTTGGGTTATGAAGAAATGAAACGTCAAACTAAGATTATTCCAAAATATAACCTCGAGAAATTCCTCGATATTGATTTAGAAGAAATTTATATGTATTGTGCGGTGAATTGCATTGAAAATCCTTATATTGCCAATTACATAAAGAAAAGAAAACAAATAGAAGATGAAGAGAATACTAATGAAAGGGAAGAGACTTCCCAATATCCTCCTATTATTTCTTATGATGAATCAGGCAACGAGGAGGAGCTTTCTATTCAACCAATCTCATCAATAAGGAGCTCAAAAAAGAGGGATAAACCCGCACATGATGTGAAGAAGAAAAAGAAAAAACAGAGAAGCAAAGGTAAAAAGGTATCCCTCCCAAATGATGTTGCTCCTACTACTCATTGTGATGATGATAATTGCTATACTATTGGTGCTATCCATACTATTAATGATGAGAGTGATTATGCTTATGATATGAAAAGGCCCAAGCTTGGGGATGCTATGTTTGATGAAGATGATGTTTTTGAGAATATATTTGCTACAATTAATGTTTGTCCCAAGCTTGGGGATGCTACATTTAATGAAGATGATATCTTTAGCCTCCGAAGTTTTGATATGCAAAGCTGTTATAATGATAGCATGCCTTCTACCTATGATGATTATAGTGATGAAAGTGGGTTTGGAAGAGTGTCAACTTTAGGAAGTAATGATCCCACTATTTTGGAGGATGTTGAATCTTCTAATATTTATGAAAGTGGATTTGGAGAGGTCATGACTTTATTTAGTGATGAATCCACTATTTCAGAAGAGGTTTCAATTGATTATGATGAGAACAAAGTTGCTACTTATGATGATTATTGTGATGAAACTTATGCTATAAAGAGTAGTAATGATTATATTTATAAAACTTGTCATGATTATGATTACCCTTTTTCTGAACATTACTCATTTAATGTGGAAACAATTTATAGTATTCGAGTCCCTTATGACACTCTCACCATTCCGAATGAGAAGAATTTTGCTTATGTGGAGTGTAGTAAATTTTCTATGCAAGTAGATCATGAAAAGAATGCTTTAGGTGCTGGTTATATCGTTGAATTCATTCATGATGCTACTGAAAATTATTATGAGGGAGGAATATATGCTTGTAGGAATTGCAATAATATCAAGTTTCCTCTCTATGTGCTTAAAGTTTTAAAGTTATGCTTGTTTTGCCTTCCTATGCTAGTTGATTATTGTTCCCATAAGTTGTTTGCTCACAAAATCCCTATGCATAGGAAGTGGGTTAGACTTAAATGTGCTATTCATATTCTTCATGATGCTCTCTTTATGTTTCAATTCTTATCTTTTATGTGAGCATCATTGAAATCATCATGCCTAGCTAGGGGCGTTAAACGTTAGCGCTTGTTGGGAGGCAACCCAATTTTATTCTTTATTTTTGGTTCTGTTTAGTAATAAATAAATCATCTAGCCACTGTTTAGATGTGGTTTTATGTTTTAATTAGTGTTTGTGCCAAGTAAGACCTATAGGATCTTCTTGGATGATAGTTATTTGATCTTGCTGAAAATTCCAGAAACTTTCTGTTCACGAAAACAATTGTTTAAAATTACAAGAACGTGATAAAATACTGATTCCAATTGCAGTAGATCAATAAACAAATTATCTAGGTCGTCTTATTTTGGTAGAATTGTTTGAGTTCCAGAAGTTTGCGTTAGTTACAGATTACTACAGACTGTTCTATTTTTGACAGATTCTGTTTTTCGTGTGTCGTTTGCTTATTTTGATGAATATATGGCTAGTAAAATAGTTTATAAACCATAAAGAAGTTGGAATACAGTAGATTTAACACCAATAAAAAAAAGAATGAGTTCATTACAGTACCTTGAAGTGGTGGTTTGTTTTCTTTCGCTAACGGAGCTCACGAGATTTTCTGTTAAGTTTTGTGTTGTGAAGTTTTCAAGTTTTGGGTAAAGATTCGATGGACTATGGAATAAGGAGTGGCAAGAGCCTAAGCTTGGGGATGCCCAAGGCACCCCAAGGTAATATTCAAGGACAACCAAGAGCCTAAGCTTGGGGATGCCCCGGATGGCATCCCCTCTTTCGTCTTCGTTCATCGGTAACTTTACTTGGAGCTATATTTTTATTCACCACATGATATGTGTTTTGCTTGGAGCGTCATTTTATTTTATTTTGTTTTGCTTGCTGTTTGAATAAAATACCAAGATCTGAAATTCTTAAATAAGAGAGAGTCTTCACATAGCTACGTAATTTAACTACTCATTGATCTTCACTTATATCTTTTTGGAGTAGTTTGTCATTTACTCGTGTGCTTCACTTATATCCTATGAGTAAACGGTTGAATGATTTGAATGTCATAAATCTAAAATATATATGTTTCATATGCCTTTCCCATGGGGAGTAATGCCTTCACATATAAGAAGTAGAGGTGGTAAATTTTTTGAAGGTTAGTAAACATTGTATTGGTCACTTGAACAATTCATGAAAGAATATTGAAGGAAGAGAGATTTCACATATAAATATACTATCTTGGACATCTTCTATGATTGTGAGCGCCATTAATTATTTTCAAACCTGAGCAAATTAGTTGAAGTTGGACAAGGAAGACGGGGGGGGGGGGGGGGGGGGGGGGGGGGGGGGGGGGGGGGGGGGGGGGGGGGGGGGGGGGGGGGGGGGGGGGGGGGGGGGGGGGGGGGGGGGGGGGGGGGGGGGGGGGGGGGGGGGGGGGGGGGGGGGGGGGGGGGGGGGGGGGGGGGGGGGGGGGGGGGGGGGGGGGGGGGGGGGGGGGGGGGGGGGGGGGGGGGGGGGGGGGGGGGGGGGGGGGGGGGGGGGGGGGGGGGGGGGGGGGGGGGGGGGGGGGGGGGGGGGGGGGGGGGGGGGGGGGGGGGGGGGGGGGGGGGGGGGGGGGGGGGGGGGGGGGGGGGGGGGGGGGGGGGGGGGGGGGGGGGGGGGGGGGGGGGGGGGGGGGGGGGGGGGGGGGGGGGGGGGGGGGGGGGGGGGGGGGCCCAGTCCTATGATCAAAAGATCAAAAACAAAATCACAAATAATTTAAACAAAACTCCCCAGGATTGTTGAAAGTTGGACGGCACCTGTTGTTTCGGACAAGCCGTGGAGTGTGATTGTTGGTGGAGGGGGAGTAAAATCTTTACCTTTCTGTTTGGGAACTGCCTATCATGTATGTAGTATGGAAGATATTGGGAACTCTTGGTCGTTATGTTGACAATGAAAGCATACCTCTCAAAATTATTTTCATCTCTGTTTTAGCTTCGAGCTCTGGCACCTCTGCAAATCCATGCTTCCCTCTGCGAAGGGCCTATCTTTTACTTTTATGCAAGAGTCAGTAGTATTCCTTCTCATTCCAACCTACTCTTTAGTTGGCAAGCGCCATGTGATGGAAAGATCTAAGCATATATGGCCATTCAAATATATTTGAGCATGAATTATTATTGTTGACATTACCCTTGAGGTAAAAGGTTGGGAGGCGAAACATTAAGCCCCTATCTTTCTCTGTGTTCGATGAATACTATTTGTTCTAAAAATATGCTTTGAGTGATAGCAATCATGGAAGACTAAATGATAGTTGAGTATGTGAAGTTTGCGGAATCAAAGCTCTGACATAGTCTCTTCCTGAAAATAAGATGAATTGTAATTGTTTGATGACTAATAACACGGTTGGGGGGGGGGGGGGGGGGGGGGGGGGGGGGGGGGGGGGGGGGGGGGGGGGGGGGGGGGGGGGGGGGGGGGGGGGGGGGGGGGGGGGGGGGGGGGGGGGGGGGGGGGGGGGGGGGGGGGGGGGGGGGGGGGGGGGGGGGGGGGGGGGGGGGGGGGGGGGGGGGGGGGGGGGGGGGGGGGGGGGGGGGGGGGGGGGGGGGGGGGGGGGGGGGGGGGGGGGGGGGGGGGGGGGGGGGGGGGGGGGGGGGGGGGGGGGGGGGGGGGGGGGGGGGGGGGGGGGGGGGGGGGGGGGGGGGGGGGGGGGGGGGGGGGGGGGGGGGGGGGGGGGGGGGGGGGGGGGGGGGGGGGGGGGGGGGGGGGGGGGGGGGGGGGGGGGGGGGGGGGGGGGGGGGGGGGGGGGGGGGGGGGGGGGGGGGGGGGGGGGGGGGGGGGGGGGGGGGGGGGGGGGGGGGGGGGGGGGGGGGGGGGGGGGGGGGGGGGGGGGGGGGGGGGGGGGGGGGGGGGGGGGGGGGGGGGGGGGGGGGGGGGGGGGGGGGGGGGGGGGGGGGGGGGGGGGGGGGGGGGGGGGGGGGGGGGGGGGGGGGGGGGGGGGGGGGGGGGGGGGGGGGGGGGGGGGGGGGGGGGGGGGGGGGGGGGGGGGGGGGGGGGGGGGGGGGGGGGGGGGGGGGGGGGGGGGGGGGGGGGGGGGGGGGGGGGGGGGGGGGGGGGGGGGGGGGGGGGGGGGGGGGGGGGGGGGGGGGGGGGGGGGGGGGGGGGGGGGGGGGGGGGGGGGGGGGGGGGGGGGGGGGGGGGGGGGGGGGGGGGGGGGGGGGGGGGGGGGGGGGGGGGGGGGGGGGGGGGGGGGGGGGGGGGGGGGGGGGGGGGGGGGGGGGGGGGGGGGGGGGGGGGGGGGGGGGGGGGGGGGGGGGGGGGGGGGGGGGGGGGGGGGGGGGGGGGGGGGGGGGGGGGGGGGGGGGGGGGGGGGGGGGGGGGGGGGGGGGGGGGGGGGGGGGGGGGGGGGGGGGGGGGGGGGGGGGGGGGGGGGGGGGGGGGGGGGGGGGGGGGGGGGGGGGGGGGGGGGGGGGGGGGGGGGGGGGGGGGGGGGGGGGGGGGGGGGGGGGGGGGGGGGGGGGGGGGGGGGGGGGGGGGGGGGGGGGGGGGGGGGGGGGGGGGGGGGGGGGGGGGGGGGGGGGGGGGGGGGGGGGGGGGGGGGGGGGGGGGGGGGGGGGGGGGGGGGGGGGGGGGGGGGGGGGGGGGGGGGGGGGGGGGGGGGGGGGGGGGGGGGGGGGGGGGGGGGGGGGGGGGGGGGGGGGGGGGGGGGGGGGGGGGGGGGGGGGGGGGGGGGGGGGGGGGGGGGGGGGGGGGGGGGGGGGGGGGGGGGGGGGGGGGGGGGGGGGGGGGGGGGGGGGGGGGGGGGGGGGGGGGGGGGGGGGGGGGGGGGGGGGGGGGGGGGGGGGGGGGGGGGGGGGGGGGGGGGGGGGGGGGGGGGGGGGGGGGGGGGGGGGGGGGGGGGGGGGGGGGGGGGGGGGGGGGGGGGGGGGGGGGGGGGGGGGGGGGGGGGGGGGGGGGGGGGGGGGGGGGGGGGGGGGGGGGGGGGGGGGGGGGGGGGGGGGGGGGGGGGGGGGGGGGGGGGGGGGGGGGGGGGGGGGGGGGGGGGGGGGGGGGGGGGGGGGGGGGGGGGGGGGGGGGGGGGGGGGGGGGGGGGGGGGGGGGGGGGGGGGGGGGGGGGGGGGGGGGGGGGGGGGGGGGGGGGGGGGGGGGGGGGGGGGGGGGGGGGGGGGGGGGGGGGGGGGGGGGGGGGGGGGGGGGGGGGGGGGGGGGGGGGGGGGGGGGGGGGGGGGGGGGGGGGGGGGGGGGGGGGGGGGGGGGGGGGGGGGGGGGGGGGGGGGGGGGGGGGGGGGGGGGGGGGGGGGGGGGGGGGGGGGGGGGGGGGGGGGGGGGGGGGGGGGGGGGGGGGGGGGGGGGGGGGGGGGGGGGGGGGGGGGGGGGGGGGGGGGGGGGGGGGGGGGGGGGGGGGGGGGGGGGGGGGGGGGGGGGGGGGGGGGGGGGGGGGGGGGGGGGGGGGGGGGGGGGGGGGGGGGGGGGGGGGGGGGGGGGGGGGGGGGGGGGGGGGGGGGGGGGGGGGGGGGGGGGGGGGGGGGGGGGGGGGGGGGGGGGGGGGGGGGGGGGGGGGGGGGGGGGGGGGGGGGGGGGGGGGGGGGGGGGGGGGGGGGGGGGGGGGGGGGGGGGGGGGGGGGGGGGGGGGGGGGGGGGGGGGGGGGGGGGGGGGGGGGGGGGGGGGGGGGGGGGGGGGGGGGGGGGGGGGGGGGGGGGGGGGGGGGGGGGGGGGGGGGGGGGGGGGGGGGGGGGGGGGGGGGGGGGGGGGGGGGGGGGGGGGGGGGGGGGGGGGGGGGGGGGGGGGGGGGGGGGGGGGGGGGGGGGGGGGGGGGGGGGGGGGGGGGGGGGGGGGGGGGGGGGGGGGGGGGGGGGGGGGGGGGGGGGGGGGGGGGGGGGGGGGGGGGGGGGGGGGGGGGGGGGGGGGGGGGGGGGGGGGGGGGGGGGGGGGGGGGGGGGGGGGGGGGGGGGGGGGGGGGGGGGGGGGGGGGGGGGGGGGGGGGGGGGGGGGGGGGGGGGGGGGGGGGGGGGGGGGGGGGGGGGGGGGGGGGGGGGGGGGGGGGGGGGGGGGGGGGGGGGGGGGGGGGGGGGGGGGGGGGGGGGGGGGGGGGGGGGGGGGGGGGGGGGGGGGGGGGGGGGGGGGGGGGGGGGGGGGGGGGGGGGGGGGGGGGGGGGGGGGGGGGGGGGGGGGGGGGGGGGGGGGGGGGGGGGGGGGGGGGGGGGGGGGGGGGGGGGGGGGGGGGGGGGGGGGGGGGGGGGGGGGGGGGGGGGGGGGGGGGGGGGGGGGGGGGGGGGGGGGGGGGGGGGGGGGGGGGGGGGGGGGGGGGGGGGGGGGGGGGGGGGGGGGGGGGGGGGGGGGGGGGGGGGGGGGGGGGGGGGGGGGGGGGGGGGGGGGGGGGGGGGGGGGGGGGGGGGGGGGGGGGGGGGGGGGGGGGGGGGGGGGGGGGGGGGGGGGGGGGGGGGGGGGGGGGGGGGGGGGGGGGGGGGGGGGGGGGGGGGGGGGGGGGGGGGGGGGGGGGGGGGGGGGGGGGGGGGGGGGGGGGGGGGGGGGGGGGGGGGGGGGGGGGGGGGGGGGGGGGGGGGGGGGGGGGGGGGGGGGGGGGGGGGGGGGGGGGGGGGGGGGGGGGGGGGGGGGGGGGGGGGGGGGGGGGGGGGGGGGGGGGGGGGGGGGGGGGGGGGGGGGGGGGGGGGGGGGGGGGGGGGGGGGGGGGGGGGGGGGGGGGGGGGGGGGGGGGGGGGGGGGGGGGGGGGGGGGGGGGGGGGGGGGGGGGGGGGGGGGGGGGGGGGGGGGGGGGGGGGGGGGGGGGGGGGGGGGGGGGGGGGGGGGGGGGGGGGGGGGGGGGGGGGGGGGGGGGGGGGGGGGGGGGGGGGGGGGGGGGGGGGGGGGGGGGGGGGGGGGGGGGGGGGGGGGGGGGGGGGGGGGGGGGGGGGGGGGGGGGGGGGGGGGGGGGGGGGGGGGGGGGGGGGGGGGGGGGGGGGGGGGGGGGGGGGGGGGGGGGGGGGGGGGGGGGGGGGGGGGGGGGGGGGGGGGGGGGGGGGGGGGGGGGGGGGGGGGGGGGGGGGGGGGGGGGGGGGGGGGGGGGGGGGGGGGGGGGGGGGGGGGGGGGGGGGGGGGGGGGGGGGGGGGGGGGGGGGGGGGGGGGGGGGGGGGGGGGGGGGGGGGGGGGGGGGGGGGGGGGGGGGGGGGGGGGGGGGGGGGGGGGGGGGGGGGGGGGGGGGGGGGGGGGGGGGGGGGGGGGGGGGGGGGGGGGGGGGGGGGGGGGGGGGGGGGGGGGGGGGGGGGGGGGGGGGGGGGGGGGGGGGGGGGGGGGGGGGGGGGGGGGGGGGGGGGGGGGGGGGGGGGGGGGGGGGGGGGGGGGGGGGGGGGGGGGGGGGGGGGGGGGGGGGGGGGGGGGGGGGGGGGGGGGGGGGGGGGGGGGGGGGGGGGGGGGGGGGGGGGGGGGGGGGGGGGGGGGGGGGGGGGGGGGGGGGGGGGGGGGGGGGGGGGGGGGGGGGGGGGGGGGGGGGGGGGGGGGGGGGGGGGGGGGGGGGGGGGGGGGGGGGGGGGGGGGGGGGGGGGGGGGGGGGGGGGGGGGGGGGGGGGGGGGGGGGGGGGGGGGGGGGGGGGGGGGGGGGGGGGGGGGGGGGGGGGGGGGGGGGGGGGGGGGGGGGGGGGGGGGGGGGGGGGGGGGGGGGGGGGGGGGGGGGGGGGGGGGGGGGGGGGGGGGGGGGGGGGGGGGGGGGGGGGGGGGGGGGGGGGGGGGGGGGGGGGGGGGGGGGGGGGGGGGGGGGGGGGGGGGGGGGGGGGGGGGGGGGGGGGGGGGGGGGGGGGGGGGGGGGGGGGGGGGGGGGGGGGGGGGGGGGGGGGGGGGGGGGGGGGGGGGGGGGGGGGGGGGGGGGGGGGGGGGGGGGGGGGGGGGGGGGGGGGGGGGGGGGGGGGGGGGGGGGGGGGGGGGGGGGGGGGGGGGGGGGGGGGGGGGGGGGGGGGGGGGGGGGGGGGGGGGGGGGGGGGGGGGGGGGGGGGGGGGGGGGGGGGGGGGGGGGGGGGGGGGGGGGGGGGGGGGGGGGGGGGGGGGGGGGGGGGGGGGGGGGGGGGGGGGGGGGGGGGGGGGGGGGGGGGGGGGGGGGGGGGGGGGGGGGGGGGGGGGGGGGGGGGGGGGGGGGGGGGGGGGGGGGGGGGGGGGGGGGGGGGGGGGGGGGGGGGGGGGGGGGGGGGGGGGGGGGGGGGGGGGGGGGGGGGGGGGGGGGGGGGGGGGGGGGGGGGGGGGGGGGGGGGGGGGGGGGGGGGGGGGGGGGGGGGGGGGGGGGGGGGGGGGGGGGGGGGGGGGGGGGGGGGGGGGGGGGGGGGGGGGGGGGGGGGGGGGGGGGGGGGGGGGGGGGGGGGGGGGGGGGGGGGGGGGGGGGGGGGGGGGGGGGGGGGGGGGGGGGGGGGGGGGGGGGGGGGGGGGGGGGGGGGGGGGGGGGGGGGGGGGGGGGGGGGGGGGGGGGGGGGGGGGGGGGGGGGGGGGGGGGGGGGGGGGGGGGGGGGGGGGGGGCAATCTCAGATTCATCTATTCAAACCAACACAAAGTACTTCAAAGAGTGCCCAAAGTTTCTACCGGAGAGTCAAGACGAAAACGTGTGCCAACCCCTATGCATAGGTTCATGGGCGGAACCCGCAAGTTGATCACCAAAACATACATCAAGTGGATCACGTGATATCCCATTGTCACCACAGATAAGCACGGCAAGACATACATCAAGTGTTCTCAAATCCTTAAAGACTCAATCCGATAAGATAACTTCAAGGGGAAAACTCAATCCTTTACAAGAGAGTAGAGGGGGAGAAACATCATAAGATCCAACTATAATAGCAAAGCTCGCGATACATCAAGATCGTACCACCTCCAGAACACGAGAGAGAGAGAGATCAAACACATAGCTACTGGTACATACCCTCAGCCCCGAGGGTGAACTACTCCCTCCTCGTCATGGAGAGCGCCGGGATGATGAAGATGGCCACCGGTGAGGGTTCCCCCCCTCCGGCAGGGTGCCGGAACAGGGTCCCGATTGGTTTTTGGTGGCTACAGAGGCTTGCGGCGGCGGAACTCCCGATCTATTCTGCTCTTCGATGTTTTTAGGGTATATGGATATATATAGGCGAAAGAAGTCGGTCAGGGGCGCCACGAGGGCCCCACGAGGGTGGAGGGCGTGCCCAGGGGGGTGGGCGCGCCCCCCTGCCTCGTGCCTTCCTCGTTGCTTCCCTTACGTACACTCCAAGTCTTCTGGATTGCTTCCGTTCCAAAAATAACTCTCCCGAAGGTTTCATTCCGTTTGGACTCCGTTTGATATTCCTTTTCTGCGAAACACTGAAACAAGGAGAAAAACAGAAACTGGCACTAGGCTCTGGGTTAATAAGTTAGTCCCAAAAATAATATAAAAGTGCATAGTAAAGCCCATTAAACATCCAAGATGGATAATATAATAGCATGAATACTTCATAAATTATAGATACGTTGGAGACGTATCAGCATCCCCAAGCTTAATTCCTGCTCGTCCTCGAGTAGGTAAATGATAAAAGAAAGAATTTGTGAAGTGTGAATGCTAGCAGGTGCATAAGTTTGATCAATGATAATTTCAATCACCTTTTCTAGCATCATTATATGTCATAACAGTAGCTCAACTCATAGAACTTGGGGGGGGGGGGGGGGGGGGGGGGGGGGGGGGGGGGGGGGGGGGGGGGGGGGGGGGGGGGGGGGGGGGGGGGGGGGGGGGGGGGGGGGGGGGGGGGGGGGGGGGGGGGGGGGGGGGGGGGGGGGCAAACTTCACATACTCAACTATCATTTAGTCTTCCATGATTGCTACCACTCAAAGCATATTTTTAGAACAAATAGTATTCATCGAACACAGAGAAAGATAGGGACTTAATGTTTCGCCTCCCAACCTCTTACCTCAAGGGTAATGTCAACAGTAATAATTCATGCTCAAATATATTTGAATGGCCATATATGCTTAGATCTTTCCATCACATGATGCTTGCCAACTAAAGAGTAGGTTGGAATGAGAAGGAATACTACTGACTCTTGCATAAAAGTAAAAGATAGGCCCTTCGCAGAGGGAAGCAGGGATTTGCAGAGGTGCCAGAGCTCGAAGCAAAAACAGAGATGAAAATAATTTTGAGAGGTATGCTTTCATTGTCAACATAACGACCAGGAGTTCCCAATATCTTCCATACTAGATACATTATAGGCGGTTCCCACGCAGAAAGGTAAAGTTTTTACTCCCCCTCCACCAACATTCACACTCCATGGCTTGTTCGAAACAACGGGTGCCGTCCAACTATCAACATTCCTGGGGGAGTTTTGTTTAAATTATTTGCAAATTTGTTTTTGATCTTTTGATCATAGGACTGGGCATCCCAGTTACCAGCCATTTTCTCGTGAATGATGAGCGGAGTCCACTCATCATGAGAATAACCCACCTAGCATGGAAGATACTGACAGCTCCTAGTCGCTACATGAGCGATTCGGGCATACAAAACAGATTATTATTTGAAGGGGGGGGGGGGGGGGGGGGGGGGGGGGGGGGGGGGGGGGGGGGGGGGGGGGGGGGGGGGGGGGGGGGGGGGGGGGGGGGGGGGGGGGGGGGGGGGGGGGGGGGGGGGGGGGGGGGGGGGGGGGGGGGGGGGGGGGGGGGGGGGGGGGGGGGGGGGGGGGGGGGGGGGGGGGGGGGGGGGGGGGGGGGGGGGGGGGGGGGGGGGGGGGGGGGGGGGGGGGGGGGGGGGGGGGGGGGGGGGGGGGGGGGGGGGGGGGGGGGGGGGGGGGGGGGGGGGGGGGGGGGGGGGGGGGGGGGGGGGGGGGGGGGGGGGGGGGGGGGGGGGGGGGGGGGGGGGGGGGGGGGGGGGGGGGGGGGGGGGGGGGGGGGGGGGGGGGGGGGGGGGGGGGGGGGGGGGGGGGGGGGGGGGGGGGGGGGGGGGGGGGGGGGGGGGGGGGGGGGGGGGGGGGGGGGGGGGGGGGGGGGGGGGGGGGGGGGGGGGGGGGGGGGGGGGGGGGGGGGGGGGGGGGGGGGGGGGGGGGGGGGGGGGGGGGGGGGGGGGGGGGGGGGGGGGGGGGGGGGGGGGGGGGGGGGGGGGGGGGGGGGGGGGGGGGGGGGGGGGGGGGGGGGGGGGGGGGGGGGGGGGGGGGGGGGGGGGGGGGGGGGGGGGGGGGGGGGGGGGGGGGGGGGGGGGGGGGGGGGGGGGGGGGGGGGGGGGGGGGGGGGGGGGGGGGGGGGGGGGGGGGGGGGGGGGGGGGGGGGGGGGGGGGGGGGGGGGGGGGGGGGGGGGGGGGGGGGGGGGGGGGGGGGGGGGGGGGGGGGGGGGGGGGGGGGGGGGGGGGGGGGGGGGGGGGGGGGGGGGGGGGGGGGGGGGGGGGGGGGGGGGGGGGGGGGGGGGGGGGGGGGGGGGGGGGGGGGGGGGGGGGGGGGGGGGGGGGGGGGGGGGGGGGGGGGGGGGGGGGGGGGGGGGGGGGGGGGGGGGGGGGGGGGGGGGGGGGGGGGGGGGGGGGGGGGGGGGGGGGGGGGGGGGGGGGGGGGGGGGGGGGGGGGGGGGGGGGGGGGGGGGGGGGGGGGGGGGGGGGGGGGGGGGGGGGGGGGGGGGGGGGGGGGGGGGGGGGGGGGGGGGGGGGGGGGGGGGGGGGGGGGGGGGGGGGGGGGGGGGGGGGGGGGGGGGGGGGGGGGGGGGGGGGGGGGGGGGGGGGGGGGGGGGGGGGGGGGGGGGGGGGGGGGGGGGGGGGGGGGGGGGGGGGGGGGGGGGGGGGGGGGGGGGGGGGGGGGGGGGGGGGGGGGGGGGGGGGGGGGGGGGGGGGGGGGGGGGGGGGGGGGGGGGGGGGGGGGGGGGGGGGGGGGGGGGGGGGGGGGGGGGGGGGGGGGGGGGGGGGGGGGGGGGGGGGGGGGGGGGGGGGGGGGGGGGGGGGGGGGGGGGGGGGGGGGGGGGGGGGGGGGGGGGGGGGGGGGGGGGGGGGGGGGGGGGGGGGGGGGGGGGGGGGGGGGGGGGGGGGGGGGGGGGGGGGGGGGGGGGGGGGGGGGGGGGGGGGGGGGGGGGGGGGGGGGGGGGGGGGGGGGGGGGGGGGGGGGGGGGGGGGGGGGGGGGGGGGGGGGGGGGGGGGGGGGGGGGGGGGGGGGGGGGGGGGGGGGGGGGGGGGGGGGGGGGGGGGGGGGGGGGGGGGGGGGGGGGGGGGGGGGGGGGGGGGGGGGGGGGGGGGGGGGGGGGGGGGGGGGGGGGGGGGGGGGGGGGGGGGGGGGGGGGGGGGGGGGGGGGGGGGGGGGGGGGGGGGGGGGGGGGGGGGGGGGGGGGGGGGGGGGGGGGGGGGGGGGGGGGGGGGGGGGGGGGGGGGGGGGGGGGGGGGGGGGGGGGGGGGGGGGGGGGGGGGGGGGGGGGGGGGGGGGGGGGGGGGGGGGGGGGGGGGGGGGGGGGGGGGGGGGGGGGGGGGGGGGGGGGGGGGGGGGGGGGGGGGGGGGGGGGGGGGGGGGGGGGGGGGGGGGGGGGGGGGGGGGGGGGGGGGGGGGGGGGGGGGGGGGGGGGGGGGGGGGGGGGGGGGGGGGGGGGGGGGGGGGGGGGGGGGGGGGGGGGGGGGGGGGGGGGGGGGGGGGGGGGGGGGGGGGGGGGGGGGGGGGGGGGGGGGGGGGGGGGGGGGGGGGGGGGGGGGGGGGGGGGGGGGGGGGGGGGGGGGGGGGGGGGGGGGGGGGGGGGGGGGGGGGGGGGGGGGGGGGGGGGGGGGGGGGGGGGGGGGGGGGGGGGGGGGGGGGGGGGGGGGGGGGGGGGGGGGGGGGGGGGGGGGGGGGGGGGGGGGGGGGGGGGGGGGGGGGGGGGGGGGGGGGGGGGGGGGGGGGGGGGGGGGGGGGGGGGGGGGGGGGGGGGGGGGGGGGGGGGGGGGGGGGGGGGGGGGGGGGGGGGGGGGGGGGGGGGGGGGGGGGGGGGGGGGGGGGGGGGGGGGGGGGGGGGGGGGGGGGGGGGGGGGGGGGGGGGGGGGGGGGGGGGGGGGGGGGGGGGGGGGGGGGGGGGGGGGGGGGGGGGGGGGGGGGGGGGGGGGGGGGGGGGGGGGGGGGGGGGGGGGGGGGGGGGGGGGGGGGGGGGGGGGGGGGGGGGGGGGGGGGGGGGGGGGGGGGGGGGGGGGGGGGGGGGGGGGGGGGGGGGGGGGGGGGGGGGGGGGGGGGGGGGGGGGGGGGGGGGGGGGGGGGGGGGGGGGGGGGGGGGGGGGGGGGGGGGGGGGGGGGGGGGGGGGGGGGGGGGGGGGGGGGGGGGGGGGGGGGGGGGGGGGGGGGGGGGGGGGGGGGGGGGGGGGGGGGGGGGGGGGGGGGGGGGGGGGGGGGGGGGGGGGGGGGGGGGGGGGGGGGGGGGGGGGGGGGGGGGGGGGGGGGGGGGGGGGGGGGGGGGGGGGGGGGGGGGGGGGGGGGGGGGGGGGGGGGGGGGGGGGGGGGGGGGGGGGGGGGGGGGGGGGGGGGGGGGGGGGGGGGGGGGGGGGGGGGGGGGGGGGGGGGGGGGGGGGGGGGGGGGGGGGGGGGGGGGGGGGGGGGGGGGGGGGGGGGGGGGGGGGGGGGGGGGGGGGGGGGGGGGGGGGGGGGGGGGGGGGGGGGGGGGGGGGGGGGGGGGGGGGGGGGGGGGGGGGGGGGGGGGGGGGGGGGGGGGGGGGGGGGGGGGGGGGGGGGGGGGGGGGGGGGAGGAGCAAGCACCTATGGACGAGATTTCTTTGATTTCTGATATCCCTGGATCCCATTCTTACCTTCCATGCTGAGCTCACTCTCTTTGAGGTCTTTCCACACGGCGACCGGCGACCAGCGCACCTCTCGCCAGCACTTCCCCCCCCTTCCTGCGCAGCTCTTCGAAGGATCACCTCATTCGCCACATCGGCAGTAAGATTCTGTTTCTTCTCCTCCGCTCCCCTTCTCTCCCATCTTCTTCTTCTTCTTCTAAAGTTCTAATCCTCTCTCCCCTTCTTTTTTTCTCTCGAAGGCAGATGGCAGATCCCGGTGCCGGCGGTGACCTTCGGGCAGTCCTTGGACTCGCTCTGTTCATGTTGGTGACTTCCCTCTCTCCGATCGCGTCGTCGTACGGGGTGTTCTTGCTACGCAACAAGCTCAGGCGGTCGAAGCAGAAGAAGATGAAGGAGGAGCAGGATCTGCGGCGGCACGAGCTTTTCCGGCGCGAGCAGGAGCTCCGGGCACAGGTGGCCGCCCTGCAGGCCGCCCTTGCCCGGAAGCACGCTCTTGCCGTTGCCGGTAAGTGACGGAGGAGATGCTTGGTGTGCCCGTGTGATCCTCAACTGTGCCCATCTGACGATTAATCGTGTGCCCTAGGAGTAGGAAGCAATGCCCCTTGCTTGTTTAGAAGCATCTGATGCCTGTCACCAACTTGATCTAGTTTTATTAGTATGTAGTTTGAACTAGCCTGTGTCAAGTTTTATTAGTATGTACTAGCAGTTTGAACCATCCTCAGTGGAGATGGCACCTACATACGTATAAACTAGAAAACCAGGAATGACCTATTCCAAAAATACTGCAGAATGGGCGTGTGTTTCAGTCTTTATGCCCAACTCCAGCCTGTGTTTCAGTAATGCACAACACTATTTGCTATGACCAAGCTGCAGAGCATCTGCATTACAAAACCGCGATTTAAGATTAAGGAAAATGGAATGCACTAGATAAACACAGATCGGATAAGTTTTAAACACACATGCACGTGTCTGTGATTCCAGCTTGACATACATGGGAACACTGGTGCAGAAAGAGAAGGCATGTTGAGTCCTAGAGCAAGTGCCTGAATAAACAAGATGAGCACTTGGCTCACCAGTGGTAGGGGGTGCAGCCTGAATATCTACTTGCACACTAGGAGGAGTAACACTAGCTAGATCACTTCTCAAAAAAGATAATTTTATGCCACATCTACCAGTTGAGCTTCAGTTGGAACTGTGCTTTGAACTGATACACTAGATCTGCGTTCAACAAGCACACTAGCAACAAACCTTTCTTGCACCAGGAGTAATGGGTTGACCTTGCAACATGGCTTCTTGAAGAGCTGCAAGCCTTTCCCTCTCTTTGGTTTCAGCAACCATCTACTCTTTGGGTTCAGTTCTTTTGTTGGAAGTTGCACTGAACTGGCATCCAAGCAACCGATCTGAACAGAGCACACTGAGCAAAGCAAACACCTGTGAAATTATATAAAAACGGTAATTTAAGATTAAGGCAAATGGAATGCACTACATAAACACAGATCGAATAAGTTTCAAACACTCAGGCACATGTCTACAATTACAGCCTGACATCCATGGTGGAATTACATCGACTTCCACACCATCATCAGGGATGGAAGCTAAATAGAATCACCACTGGCTCAATTGCCACAATCCGGGCATGGCATGAGCAGCAAGATCTCATTGGCTGCAGAGGAAGACAGGCTAGGCTCTAGATCAACAAAGTAGTCACCAGGGCGAGACGGTAAGGAGCGCTGCCCTATGTGGGCTTGGGCTGGCCGGTGGAGGAGGAGATGAAGGTAGGAGGCGGATGGTAGGTGCCTGATCAACAAAATCAATCATACTGCCCATAGCTCAGGAACCCGTGGCCGTCTCAAATTCTCAATACAGTTCCTGACACATTTCAGCGGATAAGAATTGAGTTCTTAGTGAAAAGATCGATCCATTCTCATGTGTTCTTATTTTGTGATTACTTTTTACAGCCAACAAAAATTAGCAACAAGCCGGTATTGGCTTGATCCAAGATTAATTCGGAGTTGTGCCAGCATTGTGTTTCTTTCGATCCACATTTATATGTGCAACTAAATCCTTTAACGAAGCAGAAACAGGGAATGGAGAAGAACTCTACTACTTTGAAGGGTAGGTTTTCACTCAATTAGGCAGTGAGATCAATGTTAATTCTAGATATCATCTAGACAGAATGGATTGTGTTGAGGGTCATATCTTTGAGTGACGTCGTGAAATCTTCTTATTCATGCAGATCTAATAATCGAGCAGCTGGCGTCCTGGCGACGTTACCGATTGTTGCTTAATGATCTCGATGGTCACCATCATGACCGTGATGTTTCTAGTTTAGTTAATCCCACTCTGTGCTTGTCTTCCAACTCTTCTAACTCAGCATACAGTCAAGTTAAACACTTCAGCCGTAGTGTATCATGAACAAGGTAGGTCGAGTCCACCAATGTGCACCTATAAACCATGCAAAAGCACTGATGACATCGTGTTTCCTAGGAGCATCCGCAACCATACCACATGAAAAATATTGCAGCAATGGTACCCGGACGCCTGCCCACAAATGTACTACGATGTCATCTATATTACAGTGGGTTCGTCTTCCATAAATGAAGTGGTTAGCTCTGGGATTCTTTCATTAGAGTCAGCTTAACTCAACGCCTCGTAGCTGCCTCAATCCCTTCAATTCATCCTAATTGATTAGGTACTTCCAAGTACCAAATCTTTACTTATTTTCAGAAATATGACATGCAGTAGCAGCAATGAAATTAAAGTGTTTGTAGTAGCAGATAAATTAATATGATGTGCAGCGCATGTGCCTGATGTTACTACCTAGCTCTATAAAAAGAAGTTTGA
>JAAAWM010008877.1:0-17554 GCA_036873465.1 Thinopyrum obtusiflorum
GCTTTGATGGTAGGATCGCAAATCATAGAATCCTCACAGTCAGAATCATAGATACTCCCTTTTTATATACAAGGCCCCTATCAAAATTACAATTTGCAATTATACAAGGCCACTAACACTAATCAAGACGAAATTAATTGTGTTTGCCTCATTTTAGCAAAGGAGGACATTAATTATATCTTGCATGCAAGCGGGTGTGAGGTTGGCTTGAATGCGCCTCATTAATCAACCAAAAAGGAGTGAGAGCATTGGCCTGTTGTGGGTGGAAGAGAAAAATACACATTAATTAACACGTTAAACAACGAGACAAGTTGGCTTGCAACATTGGCTTGAGCATGCATTAACTTTTGCCTTGTTACCTGTAATATACGTTTGTGGCCTTGTATACAAAAATGGAGGGAGTGCTAGCAATCAAAATCATTGAATCATAGGGGTTCATTTGGATCGTAAAGTGATAGAATCGTACAATAGAATTGTGATTCTGACAACCTTGCATATAGGAATGTGGCACGGCAACCGTTTATCTTGCGGCCTCTAGCCGCTCACAATGGTTGAGTCTGTTTCGGAGCTTCGGCTAGATTCACAATTCAGGCACAACTCGGTTGGGTAGCCCCTTGGACTTGTTTGCAACATATGGGAAGTGTCGTGGCCACTCTCCCTCCGCCAGCACACCCCGTGTGCGCTATTCTCGAGGGCATTAAGGGGTTGTTTGGTTCTCGCCAGTGTCGGCCATGCCAATGTTGGCGAGCCAAATACTTGGTGCAGGATCTAGGCGCCCGAGATTTGCCAATGATTTGGCGTCAAAGTGAACCGGAGGAGCCTGGGTGGGCTGGGCGCACCAAAAGTTGGTGCCCATCCCAACGGGACGCCAAGCCTGGTCAACGACCAAAATTTTGGATCCGCGAGTGAGGGTTGTAATCCAAACAGCCCCTAAAAGAGCGTTTGGCGTTTGTTAGAGTAAATTGGTGCGCCCCTGCAGGGTTAAATCTATTTGAATAGCCCTGTCCATGTTATGGACGACTTCAACATTTTGTACTTAATCATAGAACAACTTCAACAAATATTTAATAAACTTGCCGCCGTGTGAGCATTGTTTGTAAAGCGTCCCTCAGAGCGCCCTCCAGGCTCAAAGCATCCGGCTCACTTTACACATGTGTCTAAGGCGTGCCTTAGACATTAAAGCGTCTAAAGCGCCCGCTTAGGCATCCTGATTGGCGCTTTAGTACAGAGAGGACGCCATAGACTTGCCAAGCAGGGAACAGAGATTTCTGGCGGGAAAAAAGGGCTGGGTGGGAACACAAGGGCGGGAAAACTGGGCTCACATGTGAAACAGTTTCAGGAGAGGAAAGAGAGAGAGAACCAAAACCAGGACGTGCAAATCTCCAGGCTTTCAGATCTCTCTCCTCTCCTCTGGCAGCAGCTTCCTCCTCAGATCAGCACCAGCTTCCTCCTCTCGCTCCTCTTCTCCGGCTGCAGCAGCTCCCCCCTTCCTCTTGCGCAACCACAATTGCATGGCTCCTGCCCTCTCTTCTCCCCCTTCCCCTCCCTTTGCTCTTTCTTGCATGCTCAGATCTGCACCAGCCTGTCATACCTTTCCTGCTCTGTTATGTGTTATGCTATGCACAGCTCCTCTGCTCCTAGGTGCTGCTGCTACCTCTCTTATAGTAGTTGGCTAGTTGCTTACTGCTTAGTGGATGGATTAGAATAATGGCTACTAATGCATATGTGCTCACTGGTGGATTAGAATCAAGGTACGTATGTCTCACTAAATGGTACTCTATTTTACTGCCCATCAGGTTCAGAGTCTGTCCAAAGCGTCGCCTCACTTTACGCTTTAGCGCTTAAGCAGTGAGGCGCCCACTCAGCGCCTCGCTTCCCTTAACCGCTTTAAAAACATACGGTGTGAGTGCCTTGCGGATTCTTCCTCGTGGGAGATACAAGGTGGAATGAAAGCCAGTGCACTCTCTTTCCTTATCTCTATTAGACGCAAGTTGTAGTGTATCTATAGGAGCAAACCACATACCCTTACGGGGGGGGGGGGGGGGGGGGGGGGGGGGGGGGGGGGGGGGGGGGGGGGGGGGGGGGGGGGGGGGGGGGGGGGGGGGGGGGGGGGGGGGGGGGGGGGGGGGGGGGGGGGGGGGGGGGGGGGGGGGGGGGGGGGGGGGGGGGGGGGGGGGGGGGGGGGGGGGGGGGGGGGGGGGGGGGGGGGGGGGGGGGGGGGGGGGGGGGGGGGGGGGGGGGGGGGGGGGGGGGGGGGGGGGGGGGGGGGGGGGGGGGGGGGGGGGGGGGGGGGGGGGGGGGGGGGGGGGGGGGGGGGGGGGGGGGGGGGGGGGGGGGGGGGGGGGGGGGGGGGGGGGGGGGGGGGGGGGGGGGGGGGGGGGGGGGGGGGGGGGGGGGGGGGGGGGGGGGGGGGGGGGGGGGGGGGGGGGGGGGGGGGGGGGGGGGGGGGGGGGGGGGGGGGGGGGGGGGGGGGGGGGGGGGGGGGGGGGGGGGGGGGGGGGGGGGGGGGGGGGGGGGGGGGGGGGGGGGGGGGGGGGGGGGGGGGGGGGGGGGGGGGGGGGGGGGGGGGGGGGGGGGGGGGGGGGGGGGGGGGGGGGGGGGGGGGGGGGGGGGGGGGGGGGGGGGGGGGGGGGGGGGGGGGGGGGGGGGGGGGGGGGGGGGGGGGGGGGGGGGGGGGGGGGGGGGGGGGGGGGGGGGGGGGGGGGGGGGGGGGGGGGGGGGGGGGGGGGGGGGGGGGGGGGGGGGGGGGGGGGGGGGGGGGGGGGGGGGGGGGGGGGGGGGGGGGGGGGGGGGGGGGGGGGGGGGGGGGGGGGGGGGGGGGGGGGGGGGGGGGGGGGGGGGGGGGGGGGGGGGGGGGGGGGGGGGGGGGGGGGGGGGGGGGGGGGGGGGGGGGGGGGGGGGGGGGGGGGGGGGGGGGGGGGGGGGGGGGGGGGGGGGGGGGGGGGGGGGGGGGGGGGGGGGGGGGGGGGGGGGGGGGGGGGGGGGGGGGGGGGGGGGGGGGGGGGGGGGGGGGGGGGGGGGGGGGGGGGGGGGGGGGGGGGGGGGGGGGGGGGGGGGGGGGGGGGGGGGGGGGGGGGGGGGGGGGGGGGGGGGGGGGGGGGGGGGGGGGGGGGGGGGGGGGGGGGGGGGGGGGGGGGGGGGGGGGGGGGGGGGGGGGGGGGGGGGGGGGGGGGGGGGGGGGGGGGGGGGGGGGGGGGGGGGGGGGGGGGGGGGGGGGGGGGGGGGGGGGGGGGGGGGGGGGGGGGGGGGGGGGGGGGGGGGGGGGGGGGGGGGGGGGGGGGGGGGGGGGGGGGGGGGGGGGGGGGGGGGGGGGGGGGGGGGGGGGGGGGGGGGGGGGGGGGGGGGGGGGGGGGGGGGGGGGGGGGGGGGGGGGGGGGGGGGGGGGGGGGGGGGGGGGGGGGGGGGGGGGGGGGGGGGGGGGGGGGGGGGGGGGGGGGGGGGGGGGGGGGGGGGGGGGGGGGGGGGGGGGGGGGGGGGGGGGGGGGGGGGGGGGGGGGGGGGGGGGGGGGGGGGGGGGGGGGGGGGGGGGGGGGGGGGGGGGGGGGGGGGGGGGGGGGGGGGGGGGGGGGGGGGGGGGGGGGGGGGGGGGGGGGGGGGGGGGGGGGGGGGGGGGGGGGGGGGGGGGGGGGGGGGGGGGGGGGGGGGGGGGGGGGGGGGGGGGGGGGGGGGGGGGGGGGGGGGGGGGGGGGGGGGGGGGGGGGGGGGGGGGGGGGGGGGGGGGGGGGGGGGGGGGGGGGGGGGGGGGGGGGGGGGGGGGGGGGGGGGGGGGGGGGGGGGGGGGGGGGGGGGGGGGGGGGGGGGGGGGGGGGGGGGGGGGGGGGGGGGGGGGGGGGGGGGGGGGGGGGGGGGGGGGGGGGGGGGGGGGGGGGGGGGGGGGGGGGGGGGGGGGGGGGGGGGGGGGGGGGGGGGGGGGGGGGGGGGGGGGGGGGGGGGGGGGGGGGGGGGGGGGGGGGGGGGGGGGGGGGGGGGGGGGGGGGGGGGGGGGGGGGGGGGGGGGGGGGGGGGGGGGGGGGGGGGGGGGGGGGGGGGGGGGGGGGGGGGGGGGGGGGGGGGGGGGGGGGGGGGGGGGGGGGGGGGGGGGGGGGGGGGGGGGGGGGGGGGGGGGGGGGGGGGGGGGGGGGGGGGGGGGGGGGGGGGGGGGGGGGGGGGGGGGGGGGGGGGGGGGGGGGGGGGGGGGGGGGGGGGGGGGGGGGGGGGGGGGGGGGGGGGGGGGGGGGGGGGGGGGGGGGGGGGGGGGGGGGGGGGGGGGGGGGGGGGGGGGGGGGGGGGGGGGGGGGGGGGGGGGGGGGGGGGGGGGGGGGGGGGGGGGGGGGGGGGGGGGGGGAATGGAAAAACAATTCATAGCTGCAGTGTCGCATGTGTCTTGGGTGAACAGACCTATTACGCTCCTTAACTCCAGTGAGATGTACAACCCAAAATACAATCAATGAGAAACAGATCTTTTAAAAAAATATAGACTTCGGTACTCTTCATATTTGGTCCTAGAAGTTGTAATCAACCATCACAGCAACATATTTTCTCTCAGGTCAATCTTACAATAGGTATGGTGCCACACATAGTTTCAAGCAATGCACAAGAGCAGTAGCTACCGATGCTCGTAACAAGGAACGAATGATCCACCAAGTACCGTACTATCTACTTACTAAGGAACGAGGACTAGAGGAAGAAGGAGAACTCACCCGTGACATCTGTAGCCGATGTCATACATGATGCCCGGGCTACGCCGTACAAGCCTTCGACCGCGGGAAGAAGCGACCAAGCCGAGAGGACACTGCCATGCCGGAACTCTACAAAAGAAGAAGAATTATGTCTAGCCTTCCATACTATACACATGAAGAGATCAATATCAAAGTATATCTCAGAAGTAGGGCAGCCTTGGTATGTGTCAGCGGGGGGGGGGGGGGGGGGGGGGGGGGGGGGGGGGGGGGGGGGGGGGGGGGGGGGGGGGGGGGGGGGGGGGGGGGGGGGGGGGGGGGGGGGGGGGGGGGGGGGGGGGGGGGGGGGGGGGGGGGGGGGGGGGGGGAAAAAAAAGAGTTATATCCGGCCTGTCCGTATACTCTACACACGAATGGATCACAGGATCAGTATCAATGTTGATCTCACAAGTGAGAAGCAGAGCAGATGTCATATGATTAAGCTAGTCATTTAAAAGTTGCTGCTATATCAAGGAAAAACTAACCTGCTAATAAACTAATATTCATCCTATTTATCGTCCTAAGTGCAAGTATCTTACTAACTATGTTTTCAAAGCGGTAAAGCGAAGCGAGGCGCTGGGGGGGCGCCTCACTGCTTAAGCGCTAAAGCGTAAAGCGAGGCGACGCTTTAGACAGACTCTGAACCTGATGGGCAGCAGAATAGAGTACCATTTAGTGAGACATACATACATTGATTCTAATCCACTAGTGAGCACATATATTCTAATCCATCCACTAAGCAGTAAGCAACTAGCCAACTACTATAAGAGAGGCAGTAGCAGCACCTAACAGCAGATGAGCTGTGCATAGCATAACACATAACAGAGCAGGAAAGGCATGACAAGCTGGTGCAGATCTGAGCATGGAAGAAAGAGCAAAGGGAGGGGAAGGGGGAGAAGAGAGGGCAGGAGCCATACATTGTGGTTGCGCAAGAGGAGGGGGGGAGGAGCTACAGCCGGAGAGGAGAGGGAGGAGCTGTGGCCGGAGAGGAGGAAGCTGCTGCCAGAGGAGAGAGGAAAGAGCTGAAAGCCTGGAGATTTGCATGCTCTGGTTTTGGTTCTCTCTCTTCCTTCCCTCTACTGTAACTGTTTCACATGTGAGCCCAGTTTTCCCGCCCCTGTGTTCCTGCCCATCCCTTTTTCCCCGCCAGAGATCTCTGTTCCCCTGCCTGGCAAGTCTAAGGCGTCCCATTTTCCCTAAGGCGCCAATCAGGACGCCTAAGCGGGTGCTTCAAACGCTTTAATGTCTAAGGCGGACGCCTTAGACACTTGTCTAAAGCGAGCACGTACTACGTTTTGTTGCAGTAGCTAGCTAGCTACGTGCACGCATGTGCTGTTCTAACATGTACAATCCGAGTGCACGTGCATGACAAGGGGCATATGTTGTGCCATTATCTTATTCTTGGTCTAATCTCATGCATGTTTATGAGATAGGTAACGGAAAGACCACGCATGTTTATTTATTTTCTCGTCCGTCCCGAGAAAATAAATAATTTTTTTGCGGAGGTTGTCGGATCGGTTGATTACTAGTCGTTACTAGTAATTAGCTAGACTGAGAGACGCATTCAGCTTGCTAGCTATCGAGGGAAGGGGAGGGAGGGAGTAGCTAGCTAGCTAGCTACGAGCACGCATGTGCTATTCTAACGTGTACAATCCGAGTGCCAGGTGCACGTGCATGACAAGGGGCATATGTTGTGCCATCATCTTATTCTTGGTTTAATCTCATGCATGTTTGTGAGATAGGTAACGGAAGGACCATGCATGCATGACCTCATCTTGCGTTGCGTGATAGCAACAACAACAACTTCACGCATGCATCTTGATCATGCATGCATGTATGAAGTCTGAACTGTGTGAATAAGTTCACTCAGAACTTATACATCAGGTTTGGTGTACAACGTACGGGAATGTACGTACGTACTCCCTGCTAGACAAATTGAAGATTCATCTTCATCCATGATTGGCTGGTTAATTATGCGTGAGGGCAGAAAGCCACATGTTGTGTCAATCCGCGAGCATGCATACGTAGATTTTGTTGGATCGATTGGAACTGTGGCTAGCTAGTTCGGTTAGATGCATGATGCCATGCTGCCACGGCCATGTTTCGAAACCCTAACTCACCACTTGTTCCTTTTCGTATCCGGCTTTGCTTCGCATAGCCGAGCACTCCACCCTGCAACCCTCGCTCACCACTTGCCCCTCTTTGTGTCTAGCATTGCTTCACGTTGACATCCACTCCCACTTGGTTTCTCCCACTTATATAACCATCCATTTAGCTTTGATGCTCCAAACTAGTCATTTGATATTGAATTGGTGGATTACTTTGGAGATACAAAAGATGATAATGTATCTTTGATCAACTTCAAAGCCTAAGTCAAAATGCGACATGTCATTTGATATATATTTAATTGCTGGATTATTTGAGCATCCGCACGTTTTACATGCCCTGCTGACCGCGGGTAATTAACCTCGATGCATGGGTGTGTCATAACGCCTTGAGAGCCCTGTCGCCAAGTCGGACCGAGTGCACGACGTGTCATGTGTTGATTGAAAGAAGACGTTGTATACTGACTTAAGAGAGCTGATCTGTTTTTTAACACTCGGGTAGCTAGCCAGCCTTGAAAGTTGAATGCATGTGTTAGGGTGGAAAGACGGTGTTCTATTTTTGGAGACGAGCTGAGGCTTGACGAGCTGAGGCTTGACCTGTCATTGCCGCCGGCCTTGTGTTGGGAGAGAAAAATTACGTAATATAAGGCCGACTTTACATCCCAAGAAAACAAGATTCTTTTTTTTTTTTTTTTGGCGAGAATGGCCATCGAGTCCTGGGAACGTTTGCTCGTGGCAACGGATCTACGTTGATGTATGCATGCATGCATGCCTAGTGTTGTGTTTCTTGTCATGGCGAGACGCGCGGTGATGGTTAATTCGATCGATCGACGCACGTGTAGCTAGGCCGGCCGTGAGTCAATGTCGTGCGATGCGTGGTTTCCGTCCGCATGATGGATGCATGGATCCTTTCTCTTTTCTTTGAGATCGATAATGGCGAGCAAAGACGGCGGCAAAGCAAAGCATCGCCGGCCGGAGTCGGAGCTCCGGTCAGCCTCAGCGCGGCCGGAGTTGCGAGAATGCATGGCCACGTACGCCCACGTACGCGGTGGCGATCGACGGTTCGTTTTCCTTGTGTGTGCTATACGCGACGCGCGGTTAACAAAGCTACTCCCTCTGTAAGGCTAGTCATAGTGGGGAGTAACATAGACTAGTAACATGCATATGTTACTAGTCCATGTTACTACCTTGATAGTGGGGAGTAACATATATATGGTATCATGCAAGCCATCATTTATTAAGATGTAGACTCATTTTATCTTGGGATATGTTATGTTACAGTAACATATTATGTTACTCCAAACACCTCTCTTCTCATTAACTACATGCCACATAAGCAAACTTTTCTTGGGGTGTGTTATGTTACTTGCTAAGTTACTCCCACTATGACCAGCCTAAACTAATATAAGAGCGTTTAGATTACTAAAGTAGTGATCTAAACGCTCTTATATTAGTTTACGGAAGGAGTACTATGTTGGATGGAGAACGACAAGTGGGAGGATCACGCACGGATCAAAACGAAAACCGGAGTTGTGTTGATGGTCATAGCGCGTCAAATTAAAGCATGGCCGGTGAAGGAACGAGGGAAGAAGGAAGGCTCCCTCGCCGGATCGGAGGAGGTGTGAAATAGAATCTATCTTTCTGACGGATGATAGGGAGGACGCCGGGGGAGGGTTCCTTGGCTGGCTGAAATAATGGCAGCGCGGCGAGTCGCGAGGAAGAAGAAGATGAGGATGTACGTACTGGGGAATGAGAGAGAGAGAGAGAGAGAGAGAGAGAGAGAGAGAGAGAGAGAGAGTACGTACGTCCGGGGGTCGTGGGTGGGTCCCACTCCAAGCGAATATATACACCGTGTTGTCTGTGCGTGTGTGCACCGGGGATTCCATTGGTTGGTTTCTTTTCTTTTTTATTTTGATTTCTTTTCTTTTGAAAGAGAAAAAGGAAAGAAAAGGAGTTCAATCAATCAATGAATCAAGCTTCATCATCATGAGAAAAAGAAAGAAGAGAAAGAATCAGAAGGAAGGAATGGTGCGGCCGCGGCGGTTTTTGTTGGTTGATTATTCGTTGGTGGAACGAAATCGTCGATCCTAAAGTTGCAATCTTTCCTTCTTCTTTTTTATTTTTACAGGAAGAAGTTGTAATCTTTCCTTCTTCTTTTTTATTTTTACAGGAAGAAGTTGCAATCTTTCCTTCTTCTTTTTTTTACGGGAACATGAAGAAGTTGCAATCTTTCCTTCTCCTTTTTTTTTTAAGGGAACATGAAGAAGTTGTAATCTTTGACGGAGGATCGATGGTTGATCAAAGAAGGTTCATTCTCGATCATGTGTGTGTGTGTGTGTGTGTGTGTGTGTTGTGTAATCAAGCGACGGCAAACAAAGAAAGATCTCGTGGGTCCTCGTTGTAATATAGTATGCTTCGGTACACCCCCCTCACAAAGTGTATAAAGGGTAATTTAGACCTTTGGCAAATCGTATCCGCAGTTTTGTACGTACGATGGAATATGCCATACGTTCGGAGGACCTCCTCTACGCTGGAATACGGCACAGGCACAGCTAAACTGGGCCGGCCCATTTGCGCTGGAAAATCAACAAAAATTACGACCTACATCGGTATCGAACTCACGACCACCCATATAATTCCAACCGCTGCTAGCCACTTCGGCTGCCTAACTCAAGTGCTACAGCAGCAGTGCCACGCCTAAAGAATTAGTGAAAGCGGCAACACTTTAACACCAATTCACAAATACAAAAATGGGTGCGCCGATCTAACACACAAGCTCCCGCGAGTGCATAACATCACTAGTCCAAAACGATTTATTTTGTTGAAATTTCGTATGTGAATTTCTGTTTCACAAAGTAAATATTTTTTGAACCCAAACATTTTCAAAATCTGTGAACATATTTTTTTTTAAACGCAAACCTTTTGTGAACAATGTTTCAGACTCTCAAACTTTGTTTTAGAAAAATAAGAGCAGAATTGAAAACGAGAACATTTCTTGAAACTACAAACAATTTTTTTAAATACGAACATTTTCTTATAATAGGAACAAAACTGAAAACACGGACATTTTCTGAAACTATGAACAATTATTTCAAAATGGGCGAACATCTTATGAATTCGGAATGTTTTTGTATTTTCAAATTGCTCATAATGTCAAAACACAAACATTTTTACAAAGAGCTAACAAAATTTTGAACCCGAACATTTTTTTTAACATTTTATGAAAGTCACTATTAAATTTGGAATTTTAAGAAAAATACGAATAAAAAATTGAAACAATTTTTTTGAATTTGCTCGATTTTTTTTGTATTCGTGTGGAAAAATTCACCATGTTCAACGTAGGGTGTCGGGGTAGGTCAGAAGGCTCCGTTTGGGAGCATGTTTTTTCTCGACATCCGTCCAATGACCTAATTTTTTTTCACTGGCTTGTATGAACAATTCAAGGCACTATGCCAAGGTTTTTTGGTTTTCTACAAATTTTACATTTTTCTGGAGTTTTCTTTGTCAAAAAAGGGCGATAAATTGCCGAACGTGTCGCAACTTGCATACGGTGTCGAAAATCGTTCAAACTTGGCATGGATTTCTACCATGGGTAGGCCCACCTGCTTGCAAAAGTTGGGTCATTGCGGGGGGGGGGGGGGGGGGGGGGGGGGGGGGGGGGGGGGGGGGGGGGGGGGGGGGGGGGGGGGGGGGGGGGGGGGGGGGGGGGGGGGGGGGGGGGGGGGGGGGGGGGGGGGGGGGGGGGGGGGGGGGGGGGGGGGGGGGGGGGGGGGGGGGGGGGGGGGGGGGGGGGGGGGGGGGGGGGGGGGGGGGGGGGGGGGGGGGGGGGGGGGGGGGGGGGGGGGGGGGGGGGGGGGGGGGGGGGGGGGGGGGGGGGGGGGGGGGGGGGGGGGGGGGGGGGGGGGGGGGGGGGGGGGGGGGGGGGGGGGGGGGGGGGGGGGGGGGGGGGGGGGGGGGGGGGGGGGGGGGGGGGGGGGGGGGGGGGGGGGGGGGGGGGGGGGGGGGGGGGGGGGGGGGGGGGGGGGGGGGGGGGGGGGGGGGGGGGGGGGGGGGGGGGGGGGGGGGGGGGGGGGGGGGGGGGGGGGGGGGGGGGGGGGGGGGGGGGGGGGGGGGGGGGGGGGGGGGGGGGGGGGGGGGGGGGGGGGGGGGGGGGGGGGGGGGGGGGGGGGGGGGGGGGGGGGGGGGGGGGGGGGGGGGGGGGGGGGGGGGGGGGGGGGGGGGGGGGGGGGGGGGGGGGGGGGGGGGGGGGGGGGGGGGGGGGGGGGGGGGGGGGGGGGGGGGGGGGGGGGGGGGGGGGGGGGGGGGGGGGGGGGGGGGGGGGGGGGGGGGGGGGGGGGGGGGGGGGGGGGGGGGGGGGGGGGGGGGGGGGGGGGGGGGGGGGGGGGGGGGGGGGGGGGGGGGGGGGGGGGGGGGGGGGGGGGGGGGGGGGGGGGGGGGGGGGGCTTTCCTTCTTCTTTTTTATTTTTACAGGAAGAAGTTGCAATCTTTCCTTCTTTTTTTTTTTACGGGAACATGAAGAAGTTGCAATCTTTCCTTCTCCTTTTTTTTAAGGGAACATGAAGAAGTTGTAATCTTTGACGGAGGATCGATGGTTGATCAAAGAAGGTTCATTCTCGATCATGTGTGTGCGTGTGTGTGTGAGGATCGATGGAATCCGACCATCCTGAATGAGTAGATGCAGTTTGAGTCACCACCCCAAGCTGAATATGACTATGCTGTCTGATTTATGTGTTGGTGGCTTCGGGTAGGCTGGTTTGAATCTGAATTCAGTAGCTGATACATCGGAAGGAGAAGAGCAATGAAGCTAAAGCCTACAACAAAAAGCGAAGAAGTTTAAGAGACCATATACTCCTAATAGGAGTATATTTTTCATTCAAAACCCACTTCGAACATTGCAGGGGTAAAGCTAGAAATCCTAATAGGGATGTTCAGTCACTGACGTTTTCCCTGATATGTCAATGCCCGCATGCTCTCTAAAAATACTCTCCTCAGATTACCTGATTGTGTTTTGTTCCCTCACTACTGAGGCGTTAAATCAGTTGTGCTGGTCTCATCGTTGTACGTACTGTTCAGATAGATAGCATTGTGTTCTTCGGCATTCATCCGGGTTAAGGCTGGACAATGAAAACATATCTCATAAGACTTACGTTATTTGTCGGTGATGTGAATAACCTTTTTAGAAATACATAAGTACTACTCCCTCCGTCACATATTAATTGTCGCCCAAAAGTAAAAACCCTCATGAAAAATTGGAGGAGAGAGCATGCATTGCACATCAAAAGAAGTGGATTGATGCAAGGAAGGGGTAAGTAAGTTAACTGACCATACTGTGCCTGAAACCACCCGTGGCCACGACAACGAACTGCGTCTTGACATCGCCCACGTGGTTGCGGGGGTAATGCTGCCACCACATGGTACAGCTCCTCCTCTTGCAACCGCCGCCGCTCCGACCTGCTGGACAGCGACCACAGATTGTGCCACGGAATCAAGAAAATGGAAGCCATTTCGGGATTGTCCCCCCCATTTACAGTAGTAGTAAGAGAAACCCTCCTCCCTTTGCCGACTAATCGAGAAGGAGGTGGTTGAGGGCCTAACCTGGTTGAGAGCTTGGGGAGGGGTGCGGCCGCTCGGGAGGACAGTGGACGGAGGTACGGGAGAGTTGCGGCCGCTCGGGTTCGTCACCGTTGATGTCGGAGGCGGCACACGCGGAGCTCCGGAGCGGCGACTGGCTCGATGGAGAGCAGCCGGAGGCGGACGAGCAGACGGGTCTGTCCCCAGCGGCGGCGCAGGTGGAGGGGCCGAAACCCTAGCTCGCCACTGGCGGCGTCTTCTCTCTCATGGCTGCGCTCGATGGAAATGGAGAAAAAGAAACAGGGGAGAAAGGAGTGGCATTTGGCCTGTAATAACCGAGACAAAACTGGCTATACATTTATTTGGGCTGCTGAACCAACACAAAGGTCGGTGCGCTGCCGCCGCCGCCCGCCACGGCCGATGATCCGGCGAGCGAGCCGCCGCCTCCTCCCGGCCATCCCTCGCCACACGCGCCCGCCCCGCCGCTACCTCGCGGCCAGTGCGGCGCTGCAGTGGCTCGACGACGAGCTCACCTCGCTCGCCCTCCCACCCGGGCCCGGGGTCGACGCGCACGCGTGCGCCAGGCTGCTGCAGAGCTGCGTGGCGCGGGGCGGCGGCCGCGCCGTGCACGGCCACATCGTGCGGGGCGGCGGCCTGGACCTGGACCTCTTCTGCGCCAACGTGCTGATCAACCTGTACGCCAAGCTCGGACCCTTGGCCAGCGCCCGCAGGGTGTTCGACGGGCTGCCGGAGCGGAACACGGTGTCCTTCGTCACGCTCCTCCAGGCCCACGCGCTGCGCGGGGAGGTCGAGGCCGCGGCGGCGCTGTTCCGGAGGCTGCGGCGGGAGGGGCACGAGGTGAACCAGTTCGTGCTCACCTCGGTGCTCAAGCTGGTCGTGGCCATGGACGCTCTGGGGCTCGCCTGGGGCGTGCACGCCTGCGCGTGCAGGCTGGGCCATGACCGGAACGCCTTTGTCGGGTCGGCGCTGATCGATGCCTACTCCATGTGTGGCGTTGTCGGCGATGCAAGGCGCCTGTTTGATGGCATCGTGGGTAAGGACGCCGTTGCTTGGACTGCTATGGTTTCTTGCTATTCCGAGAATAACTGCCCGGAGAACGCGCTCCAGGTTTTCCGGGAGATGAGGCTGGCGGTTTCTAAGATCAACCCTTTTGCTTTGACCAGTGTGCTCAGGGCTGCCGTGTGCTTGTCGTCGGTTGCGCTAGGCAAGGGTATCCATGCCTGCTCGGTGAAAACGCTTTATGATCCCGACCCTCGCGTTTGTGGTGCGCTGCTTGATATGTATGCCAAATGTGGGAATATTGAGGATGCCCGCTTGGCTTTCGAGATGGTTCCCCATGATGATGTGATACTTTGGAGCTTTATGATATCCCTGTACGCGCAGAGCAACCAGAACGAGCAGGCCTTCGAGCTGTTCATCAAAATGATGCGGTCTTCTGTGCTGCCTAATGAATTTAGTCTGTCAAGTGTTCTGCAAGCTTGTGCTAATATGCCCCTCTTGGACCTAGGCGAGCAAATTCATAGCAGTGCTATAAAGATTGGTCATGAGCCTGAGCTATTTGTTGGAAATGCACTAATGGATCTCTATGCCAAGTGCAGCGACATGGAAAGCTCACTCAACATCTTCTCATCATTGCGGGATGCCAACGAGGTGAGCTGGAACACAATTATTGTTGGTTACAGCCAGTCTGGTTTTGGAGAAGATGCTTTGAGTGTATTCCGTGAGATGCGTGCTGCTAGGGTTCCTTCAACTCAGGTTACATACTCAAGCGTGCTCCGGGCTTGCGCGAGCACAGCGTCCATCAATCATGTTGGTCAGGTTCACTGTTTGGTTGAGAAATCCACATTCAACAGTGACACCATTGTAAGGGGGGGGGGGGGGGGGGGGGGGGGGGGGGGGGGGGGGGGGGGGGGGGGGGGGGGGGGGGGGGGGGGGGGGGGGGGGGGGGGGGGGGGGGGGGGGGGGGGGGGGGGGGGGGGGGGGGGGGGGGGGGGGGGGGGGGGGGGGGGGGGGGGGGGGGGGGGGGGGGGGGGGGGGGGGGGGGGGGGGGGGGGGGGGGGGGGGGGGGGGGGGGGGGGGGGGGGGGGGGGGGGGGGGGGGGGGGGGGGGGGGGGGGGGGGGGGGGGGGGGGGGGGGGGGGGGGGGGGGGGGGGGGGGGGGGGGGGGGGGGGGGGGGGGGGGGGGGGGGGGGGGGGGGGGGGGGGGGGGGGGGGGGGGGGGGGGGGGGGGGGGGGGGGGGGGGGGGGGGGGGGGGGGGGGGGGGGGGGGGGGGGGGGGGGGGGGGGGGGGGGGGGGGGGGGGGGGGGGGGGGGGGGGGGGGGGGGGGGGGGGGGGGGGGGGGGGGGGGGGGGGGGGGGGGGGGGGGGGGGGGGGGGGGGGGGGGGGGGGGGGGGGGGGGGGGGGGGGGGGGGGGGGGGGGGGGGGGGGGGGGGGGGGGGGGGGGGGGGGGGGGGGGGGGGGGGGGGGGGGGGGGGGGGGGGGGGGGGGGGGGGGGGGGGGGGGGGGGGGGGGGGGGGGGGGGGGGGGGGGGGGGGGGGGGGGGGGGGGGGGGGGGGGGGGGGGGGGGGGGGGGGGGGGGGGGGGGGGGGGGGGGGGGGGGGGGGGGGGGGGGGGGGGGGGGGGGGGGGGGGGGGGGGGGGGGGGGGGGGGGGGGGGGGGGGGGGGGGGGGGGGGGGGGGGGGGGGGGGGGGGGGGGGGGGGGGGGGGGGGGGGGGGGGGGGGGGGGGGGGGGGGGGGGGGGGGGGGGGGGGGGGGGGGGGGGGGGGCTAGAATGGCTAAACCTGAAAGCCCATAGGGCAGGTTATGTTCCTGATACTAACGTAGTGTTGCATGACGTAGATGAGGAACAAAAGGCTCGCATGCTGTGGGTGCATAGTGAGAGATTGGCTTTAGCATATGGGCTTGTGATGACCCCTCCTGGACATCCAATTCGGATAATGAAGAACTTGCGCTCCTGCTTGGATTGCCATGCCATATTTAAGGTGATATCCAAAATAGTCAAACAAGAAATTATTGTGAGAGACAGCAATCGCTTTCATCATTTTGACAAGGGAACATGCATGCTCATGTGGTGACTATTGGTGATGTTCCATTTGTCCGTTGATGAAGATTCCTTGTACCGCCGAGACGGCCGCGAACGCTCCCGCGCGCACGGGCGGGCCCTGGTTCTGGTTCTGGTTCTTCACGGGAAGGGAGCGAGCGGGGGTTGCGCCAGTCGAGTCGACCTCCCGCGGCAGCTCGCTCGCTCGCGGTTGCCAAGTGGGCGGATGGACGCGTCGGCGTGGGCGCGCGCGCTACGATCCAAGTCCATTCCTTTTTGAACGCAAACAACACTGCATTTATGCCGGCTAGCAAGCCAATGAATGGATGGATGGATGGATCAAAGGATGGAATGAAGAAAGAAAGAAAGAAAGAAAGAAAGAAAGAAAGAAAGAGGGGGGGGGGGGGGGGGGGGGGGGGGGGGGGGGGGGGGGGGGGGGGGGGGGGGGGGGGGGGGGGGGGGGGGGGGGGGGGGGGGGGGGGGGGGGGGGGGGGGGGGGGGGGGGGGGGGGGGGGGGGGGGGGGGGGGGGGGGGGGGGGGGGGGGGGGGGGGGGGGGGGGGGGGGGGGGGGGGGGGGGGGGGGGGGGGGGGGGGGGGGGGGGGGGGGGGGGGGGGGGGGGGGGGGGGGGGGGGGGGGGGGGGGGGGGGGGGGGGGGGGGGGGGGGGGGGGGGGGGGGGGGGGGGGGGGGGGGGGGGGGGGGGGGGGGGGGGGGGGGGGGGGGGGGGGGGGGGGGGGGGGGGGGGGGGGGGGGGGGGGGGGGGGGGGGGGGGGGGGGGGGGGGGGGGGGGGGGGGGGGGGGGGGGGGGGGGGGGGGGGGGGGGGGGGGGGGGGGGGGGGGGGGGGGGGGGGGGGGGGGGGGGGGGGGGGGGGGGGGGGGGGGGGGGGGGGGGGGGGGGGGGGGGGGGGGGGGGGGGGGGGGGGGGGGGGGGGGGGGGGGGGGGGGGGGGGGGGGGGGGGGGGGGGGGGGGGGGGGGGGGGGGGGGGGGGGGGGATATGGGCATCTCATCTCACCAGCGTAATTCCTATCCTAACCTAACCTAACGCGCATCTCATCTCATCTCACCTCACACCGAGCGAGCGGCGCACAAATCTCTTGGATATCTCATCATCCCAAAAATCCCAACAAAGAAAGCGCCCACTTCAGTCAACTAGTCAGATCCATCCTCCGCGGTGAAGGAGAGATACAAGACTCTGCTATATATTCCCACCAAGGGCCTCTTTATTTTCAGCGCCATAGCGAACAAGATGCCGAGTGAGATCAAACTCAAAACATGCACACAACAAGAGAAGAGAGGGGAACCTTGCCTGCCTGCGATTGTGCCTCTAAGCGACCCAGGAAAGCGTCGCCTCACCGTCGTCGCCGTCGCCAAGCGTCCAAAGTCCTAAGTCCACGCGCAACCCGCACGCGGACGGATGCCCATCTCTTGTATAAATATACAAAGTTGGTCTTGGAATGGAACCGGGCATGGGCATGTTGAAGAAGAGAAGGAGAAGGAGGCCGTGATAATGGCTTGGATCAGTGAGGTGGCGCAAGCAAGACCCTCCATCTCACTGGTGTAGCTGGTACGTGGGCATCCCTAGGCGGGCATTAATTTCATCTACGGGAAAGCGGAATTAGGTTTCTGTACATGGTTGGTTTATTGACGTTTCCACTCTTCCAAAATAATAGTACACTACTAGTGTGAGATCGGACGTGGCGGTATGTTTGCTTGCCATTCCAACGAAGAGGCCTGCTTGCTATTCCAATGGTCTCAAGAATGCTCTGTTTTCTAGCAAGGGGGGGGGGGGGGGGGGGGGGGGGGGGGGGGGGGGGGGGGGGGGGGGGGGGGGGGGGGGGGGGGGGGGGGGGGGGGGGGGGGGGGGGCCATGGCATGCGGTCTTCGGTCTTCGTTGGAGATTTAACTCCTCCTTTCTTGCCACAGGAAAGAGCAATAGATGAGCAATAAACATTTCCCTTTTTTTTGTGGGACTAGTATCTACCTACCTTGGAAGCAATTTGCTACATCCCATATATATACTAGTACCACTACTTTCTGCTACCTGCTAAGATACGGACATGGTATTGCGGATGCTTGATACGGCATATCTAACATTTTTATGCTGGCAACATTTCTAATTAACC
>JAAAWM010008878.1:0-17561 GCA_036873465.1 Thinopyrum obtusiflorum
GCACATCCCGGTACACCGCCACAGGCCTTCATATAGAGTCATACTTTGTTCTAGTATCGAGTTGTAATCATTGAGTTGTAAATAAATAGAAGTGTGTTGTTCATCATTTTCTAGAGCATTGTCCCAAGTGAGGAATAAAAAAAGAAAAAAAGAAGAGAAAGGCCATAAAAAAGAGAAGGCCCAAAAAAAGAGAAAGGCCATAAAAGAGAGAAGGCCCAAAAAAATTAAAAAATGAGAGAAAAAGAGAGAAGGGACAATGCTACTATCCTTTGCCACACTTGTGCTTCAAAGTAGCACAATAATCTTCATGATAGAGAGTCTTTCATATACTAGTGGGAATTTTCATTATAGAACTTGGCTTGTATATTCCAACAATGGGCCTCCTCAAGTGCCCTAGGTCTTCATGAGCAAGCAAGTTGGAGGCACACCCACTTAGTTTCTTTTGTTCAACTTTCATACATTTATAGCTCTAGTGCATCCGTTGCATGGCAATCCCTACTCCTTGCATTAACATCAATCGATGTGCATCTCCATAGCCCATTGATTAGCCTCATTGATGTGAGACTTTCTCCTTTTTGTCTTCTCCACATAACCCCCTCATCATATTCTATTCCACCCATAGTGCTATGTCCATGGCTCGCGCTCATATATTGTGGGGGGGGGGGGGGGGGGGGGGGGGGGGGGGGGGGGGGGGGGGGGGGGGGGGGGGGGGGGGGGGGGGGGGGGGGGGGGGGGGGGGGGGGGGGGGGGGGGGGGGGGGGGGGGGGGGGGGGGGGGGGGGGGGGGGGGGGGGGGGGGGGGGGGGGGGGGGGGGGGGGGGGGGGGGGGGGGGGGGGGGGGGGGGGGGGGGGGGGGGGGGGGGGGGGGGGGGGGGGGGGGGGGGGGGGGGGGGGGGGGGGGGGGGGGGGGGGGGGGGGGGGGGGGGGGGGGGGGGGGGGGGGGGGGGGTTTATATTATTTTTGGGACTAACCTATTAACCGGAGGCCCAGCCCAGAATTGCAGTTTTTTTTGCCTATTTCAGTGTTTGGAAGAAACGGAATATCAAACAGAGTCCAAACGGAATAAAACCTTTGGGAACGTGATTTTCTCACCGAACGTGATCCAGGAGACTTGGACCTTGCTCCAAGGAACAAAAGAGGCGGTCACGAGGGTGGGGGGCGCCCCCTAGGGCGCGCCCACTGCCTCGTGGGCCCCTCGGTGCTCCTCCGGCGTACTTCTTCCTCCTATGTATACACACGTACCCCCAAACGATCAGAACAGGAGCCAAAAACCTAATTCCACCGCCGCAACTTTCTGTATCCACAAGATCCCATCTTGGGGCCTGTCCCGGAGCTCCGTTGGAAGAGGGCCGTCATCACAGAGGGCTTCTACATCATCATAGCCTCTCTGATGAAGTGTGAGTAGTTTACCTCAGACCTTCGGGTCCATAGTTAGTAGCTAGATGGCTTCTTCTCTCTCTTTGAATCTCAATACAAAGTTCTCCCCTCTCTTGTGGAGATCTATTCAATGTAATCTTCTTTTTACGATGTGTTTGTTGAGACCGATGAATTGTGGGTTTATGATCAAGTCTATCTATGAATAATATTTGAATCTTCTCTGAATTCTTTTATGTATGATTGGTTATCTTTGCAAGTCTCTTCGAACTATCCGTTTGGTTTGGCCAACTAGATTGGTAGTTCTTGCCATGGGAGAAGTGCTTAGCTTTGGGTTTGATCTTGCGGTGTCCTTTCCCAGTGACAGAAGGGGCAGCAAGGCACGTATTGCATCGTTGCCATTGAGGATAACAAGATGAGGTTTATTTCATATTGCATGAATTTATCTCTCTACATCATGTCATCTTGCTTAAGGCGTTACTCTGTGTTTAACTTAATACTCTAGATGCATGCTGGATAGCGGTCGATGAGTGGAGTAATAGTAGTAGATGCAGAATCGTTTCGGGGGGGGGGGGGGGGGGGGGGGGATGCCTAGATATTCTCATAACTATGCTCAATTCTGTCAATTGCTCAACAGTAATTTGTTCACCCACCGTAGAATACTTATGCTCTTGAGAGAAGCCACTAGTGGAACCTATGACCCTCGGGTCTATTCTCATCATATCAATCTCCATCACTTTAATCTTGCTTTGCTTTTTTACTTTGCTTTTACTTTTTACTTTGCATATTTATACCAAAAATACCAAAAATATTATATCTATCAGATCTCACACTTGTAAGTGACCGTGAAGGGATTGACAACCCCTAATCGCGTTGGTTGCGAGTAGCTATCGTTTTGTGTAGGTACGAGGGACTTGAGCGTGGCCTCCTACTGGATTGATACCTTGGTTCTCGAAAACTGAGGGAAATACTTACGCTACTCTGCTGCATCATCCCCTCCTCTTCGGGGAAAACCAACGCAAGCTCAAGACGTAGCAAGAAGGATTTCTGGCGCCGTTGCCGGGGAGTCTATGCAAAAAGTCAACATACCAAGTACCCATCACAATCCCTATCTCCCGCATTACATTATTTGTCATTTGCCTCTCGTTTTCCTCTCCCCCAATTCACCCTTGCCGTTTTATTCGCCCCTCTCTCTCTCTATCCTCCCTCTTCTTTCCGTTTGCCTTTTCGTTTGCTTGTGTGCTAGTTTGTTTGCTTGCCATCATGGCTAGTCTCATATCTTTTCCGTTGTCTCCCGAGAGTGAAGTTCTAAATTTTAAACAAAGGGAGGGAGAAAATTTAAAAGATGCTTGGTATAGAATTTGCAATGCTCAAAATAGATCTACCAGGAAGCAATCTACCTTAGTTCTTCTCCGCAATTTTTATGTAGGTGTCAATCATTGGTATATATATCCTCGATACCATTACCGGAGGGAACTTCTTGGGTAGCCATACTTTTGGGGGGGGGGGGGGGGGGGGGGGGGGGGGGGGGGGGGGGGGGGGGGGGGGGGGGGGGGGGGGGGGGGGGGGGGGGGGGGGGGGGGGGGGGGGGGGGGGGGGGGGGGGGGGGGGGGGGGGGGGGGGGGGGGGGGGGGGGGGGGGGGGGGGGGGGGGGGGGGGGGGGGGGGGGGGGGGGGGGGGGGGGGGGGGGGGGGGGGGGGGGGGGGGGGGGGGGGGGGGGGGGGGGGGGGGGGGGGGGGGGGGGGGGGGGGGGGGGGGGGGGGGGGGGGGGGGGGGGGGGGGGGGGGGGGGGGGGGGGGGGGGGGGGGGGGGGGGGGGGGGGGGGGGGGGGGGGGGGGGGGGGGGGGGGGGGGGGGGGGGGGGGGGGGGGGGGGGGGGGGGGGGGGGGGGGGGGGGGGGGGGGGGGGGGGGGGGGGGGGGGGGGGGGGGGGGGGGGGGGGGGGGGGTGGTGCCTATGGTAAAGGTGGCTCCCGAGGACCCGTCTTCCTCAACTGGCACCTGCTTGGTTTCTGCCTTGTCTTGAGTGAACAACTGCTTCTTCTTGGTTGGTGCGGCTTCCTTGACCTTGGAGGAGTCTGCGTCGGCGGGCTGCGCTGTCGCAGCGGTCTTGAGGGCAAGCTTGAGCGTCATCAGAGCCTCCTTGGTGTCTCCAACTATTGTGAGGACGCCCTTGCTCCCGGGCATCTTCATGAGGTTGTAGGCCGAATGGGTTGCCGCCATGAACTGAGCCAAAGCTGGGTACCCGAGGATGGCGTTGTACGGGACACCAATGCGGGCGACGTCGAAGTCGACCAGTTCGGTGCGGTAGTTGTCGCGCGTGCCAAAGGTTACGGGGAGGCGGATCCGCCCCAGGGAGTGGGCAGAGCCTCCGGCGACCCCTGAGAAAGGCTTGCTGGGGTGAAGCCGCTCGAGCGGTACATGAAGAAGGCTGAAGGCCTCCACGGAGAGCACGTTGAGGCCGGCGCCGCCGTCAATGAGCGTCTTGGTGACGAACACGTTGTAGATGGTAGGCGTGCAAAGCATCGGGAGCACACCCGAGCCGATGGTGGAGACGGGATGATCCCCTGAGTCGATGGTGTGGTCGGCCTCGGGCGCCGCCCAACCAAGGGGAGCCCCCGGGCGCTTGGAAGCAGCGCCGATCTGGCGAAGGAACGGCTTGATGTGACGATCCGAGGGCGGCGCTTGCGAGACGCCGAGGAGGGCCGCGACCGCGTGGGGTGCCACGCGGCAAAGAGACCGCGCAGATCCTCCCAAGATGCCATCGTGGATCCGGGGAGGTTGAGCAGCCAGGCGCGCAGCATGCCAGTGAGGGCCATGGGAAGCCAGTTGGCCATGACCTTGTCGTCTCCCCGGGCCTTAAGGACGGCTTCCTCGTACGCCAGCAGGAAAGCCGACGGGTCCACCGCGCCATCGTAGCACGGTAGCATCTCTGGCTTGAACTTGGGCGGCCACTGCACCTGCCGCAGGGCGGGAGTAAGGGCTCGGAGCCCCCAGGCACCGCCGTGGGCGTCCACAGATCCAGCCGGAAGAGTAGCGCCAACCATGGGGAATGGGCGCGAAGGTGGTGGAGCGTGGATCGACGGAAGGAAAGCTCCGGCGCACCCCTACCTGGCGTGCCAAATGTCGGATTTCGGGTTCCGGCAAAACCCTTGAGGATCGAACACTGGGGTGCGCACGAAGATTTCCCCCTACCGAATCACGCCCTCAGCCTCACCGCGATCTCAAAGCCTAGCTCGACGAACTCGCAACACAAGAGACACGAGATTTATACTGGTTCGGGCCACCATTGTGGTGTAATACCCTACTCCAGTGTGGTGTGGTGGATTGCCTCTTGGGCTGAGGATGAACAGTACAGGGGGGAAGAACAGCCTCCTGAGGAGAGGTGTTCTTGCGCTTGGTGGGTGTGAGGATGATCTCAATCAGTTGCCTCCTACGGTGGTGGCTAGTCCTATTTATAGAGGCCTGGTCCTCTCCCCAAATATTGAGCGGGAAGGGAAGCCACAACGGCCAATTTGAAGGGGGACAGCTAATACAAGCTATCCTAACTAAAGGTGGTCTTCGCCTGCCAAAGGCTCTGGTGGTGACGCCGTCTTGGGCTCCACGGTGACCTCCGTCCTGCCGTCCTGCTGGTCTTGGTCTCATTGCACCGATATGGAAACCTTTGCTTGATGCCTCGGTACTCCTCGCCTGCACTTGCCTCCTTAGCACCAAAGAGGAAATGAGGACATCGTGCGTGCTGGTGCCCGCCTGGCGCCCGCCTGGTCTTGGTCGTCATGGCTTACGTCATTGGAACCTCATGAGGTTCGCCTTGCCTTGATCTCTCCGCCCCTCGTGAGCCAGTCCTGGTGAGGCTGCCCTCGAGGAGGTCTTATGTCATCCGCCTCGCGAGGCTTGGCCCCTCGCGAGGGTCTTGAGCGTTGGTTGGTGAAGACGGGCCGTACTGGGCCGTGAGTGGAGCCATGCCGTGGGCCGCAGGCAGGCAAGTCTGGGGACCCCCATTCCCAGAACGCTGACAGACGACAAACTTGGTTGAGGGACTAATGTGTTTGTGAGAATAGCTGGATAACACAGGTAGTAGTCACATATTGATTCGGTTTACCTACCAGAGATGACCCCTAAAAATCTATGAAGACATTGAAGACAATGGTGGTATGTGAAGATATACACAGTGAAGATTATGACATGAGAAGACATTCACATGAAGCCTATGGAGTGCGAAGACATAGTTGTTTCGTAGTTTCCTTTTCTTCTTTGTTGAATCATAGCTTTGTTGAATCATAGGAACCACCGTACTATTAAGTGGGGTCCAAGTGAACAAAGTCAGAGTGACTGATGTGATGCTCAACCAAATCCTATGTCTTCGAGCGAAGACAATGAGAGCAAATCTTATCCAGAGTTGGATGAGTCATCTTTACTTGTAGCCCAAGTCAAGCTGCCGCGTGTGTTTGAAATCTGACCGGTGGACACGTGTCAGTTCCTTCACAGACTTCATTCACTGGCAATCCACAATTAGTGCACGGCTATAAATAGCCCACCCCCTACACCATAAATTGGTGGTTGCTCAGAGTTAGTGCATGACTTTTGTCGTTTGAGAGCAACCCACCTCCGAAGCATTTGAGAGAGAGATCCTTGCGAGGACAAAGCCCAAAACACCCAGAGCCAAAGAGTGTTAGGGATCACTGAAGTCTTTCTGTCTACGTGATCTGAAGACTTGTTACACTTGAGGACTGTGAATCCTCCAGCCGGTTAGGAATCGCGTTCTGAGCATCCAAGAGCCATTGTGGATTGCCAGTGAACGAAGTCTATGAAGGTTTGGAAGTCTACCTTGAAGACTTAGCAGAGTGATTGGGCAAGGATTGTGTGTTCTTAGCTCAAGGGGAATAAGGTGAAGACGCGGTCTTCTGAGTTAAATCTCAGCCTCGGGGGGGGGGGGGGGGGGGGGGGGGGGGGGGGGGGGGGGAGCAACTGGTTATATCCTTCCCATCTCTTTACTTTACAGTTTGTCTTTGTGAAGTCATCACCTGCTTGCATGATCTGATTGTCTTCACTGTGTGAAGGTTGTTGTTGTTTGGCTTCATACTATCTTCCATCCTGATCCATACTACCTAGCTGCTGATAGTCTTCGTACTTTCACTTCATTGCTTACTTGACTATGGCTTGTCTAGTGAAGTCTACCTTCCGCTACATATCAATAGGTTCATTTCTACTGTTTGTCTTCAAAGCCCCCGTGTTTTGAAGACTTTCATAAAAATCGCCTATTCACCCCCCTCTAGTCGATAACTAGCACTTTCAATTGGTATCAGAGCAAGGTGCTCCCTTGTTCTGTGTGATTCGGTTTAACCACCCGGAGTTTTAGCTCTGTCGACTGCAGGGATAATCAAGGTCTCCACTGCGTGCCCTGTCTTCGATGGCACTGTTACCCCTACTGGAAGAATAAGATGCGTATGCATCTTGAAGCCATTGATGTCGACCTCTGGTATGTCATCAAGAACGGCGTTCCCAAGGTCGATGAAGGTGTCACCGCTGCTGATGTCAAGAGGTTCATTCAACTGGACTCAACCGCCAAGAACATCATCTGTGGTCATCTGACCAAAGGACAGTATGGCCGTGTGGGTGCTTTGGAAACAGCGAAGCTAGTCTGGGACTGGCTCTCCAAGGTCAACGAAGGAGTCTCAACCCAGAGAGACTCAAGGATTGATGTTCTTGGCAACCTCTTCAACCGCTGCAAGGGGGGGGGGGGGGGGGGGGGGGGGGGGGGGGGGGGGGGGGGGGGGGGGGGGGGGGGGGGGGGGGGGGGGGGGGGGGGGGGGGGGGGGGGGGGGGGGGGGGGGGGGGGGGGGGGGGGGGGGGGGGGGGGGGGGGGGGGGGGGGGGGGGGGGGGGGGGGGGGGGGGGGGGGGGGGGGGGGGGGGGGGGGGGGGGGGGGGGGGGGGGGGGGGGGGGGGGGGGGGGGGGGGGGGGGGGGGGGGGGGGGGGGGGGGGGGGGGGGGGGGGGGGGGGGGGGGGGGGGGGGGGGGGGGGGGGGGGGGGGGGGGGGGGGGGGGGGGGGGGGGGGGGGGGGGGGGGGGGGGGGGGGGGGGGGGGGGGGGGGGGGGGGGGGGGGGGGGGGGGGGGGGGGGGGGGGGGGGGGGGGGGGGGGGGGGGGGGGGGGGGGGGGGGGGGGGGGGGGGGGGGGGGGGGGGGGGGGGGGGGGGGGGGGGGGGGGGGGGGGGGGGGGGGGGGGGGGGGGGGGGGGGGGGGGGGGGGGGGGGGGGGGGGGGGGGGGGGGGGGGGGGGGGGGGGGGGGGGGGGGGGGGGGGGGGGGGGGGGGGGGGGGGGGGGGGGGGGGGGGGGGGGGGGGGGGGGGGGGGGGGGGGGGGGGGGGGGGGGGGGGGGGGGGGGGGGGGGGGGGGGGGGGGGGGGGGGGGGGGGGGGGGGGGGGGGGGGGGGGGGGGGGGGGGGGGGGGGGGGGGGGGGGGGGGGGGGGGGGGGGGGGGGGGGGGGGGGGGGGGGGGGGGGGGGGGGGGGGGGGGGGGGGGGGGGGGGGGGGGGGGGGGGGGGGGGGGGGGGGGGGGGGGGGGGGGGGGGGGGGGGGGGGGGGGGGGGGGGGGGGGGGGGGGGGGGGGGGGGGGGGGGGGGGGGGGGGGGGGGGGGGGGGGGGGGGGGGGGGGGGGGGGGGGGGGGGGGGGGGGGGGGGGGGGGGGGGGGGGGGGGGGGGGGGGGGGGGGGGGGGGGGGGGGGGGGGGGGGGGGGGGGGGGGGGGGGGGGGGGGGGGGGGGGGGGGGGGGGGGGGGGGGGGGGGGGGGGGGGGGGGGGGGGGGGGGGGGGGGGGGGGGGGGGGGGGGGGGGGGGGGGGGGGGGGGGGGGGGGGGGGGGGGGGGGGGGGGGGGGGGGGGGGGGGGGGGGGGGGGGGGGGGGGGGGGGGGGGGGGGGGGGGGGGGGGGGGGGGGGGGGGGGGGGGGGGGGGGGGGGGGGGGGGGGGGGGGGGGGGGGGGGGGGGGGGGGGGGGGGGGGGGGGGGGGGGGGGGGGGGGGGGGGGGGGGGGGGGGGGGGGGGGGGGGGGGGGGGGGGGGGGGGGGGGGGGGGGGGGGGGGGGGGGGGGGGGGGGGGGGGGGGGGGGGGGGGGGGGGGGGGGGGGGGGGGGGGGGGGGGGGGGGGGGGGGGGGGGGGGGGGGGGGGGGGGGGGGGGGGGGGGGGGGGGGGGGGGGGGGGGGGGGGGGGGGGGGGGGGGGGGGGGGGGGGGGGGGGGGGGGGGGGGGGGGGGGGGGGGGGGGGGGGGGGGGGGGGGGGGGGGGGGGGGGGGGGGGGGGGGGGGGGGGGGGGGGGGGGGGGGGGGGGGGGGGGGGGGGGGGGGGGGGGGGGGGGGGGGGGGGGGGGGGGGGGGGGGGGGGGGGGGGGGGGGGGGGGGGGGGGGGGGGGGGGGGGGGGGGGGGGGGGGGGGGGGGGGGGGGGGGGGGGGGGGGGGGGGGGGGGGGGGGGGGGGGGGGGGGGGGGGGGGGGGGGGGGGGGGGGGGGGGGGGGGGGGGGGGGGGGGGGGGGGGGGGGGGGGGGGGGGGGGGGGGGGGGGGGGGGGGGGGGGGGGGGGGGGGGGGGGGGGGGGGGGGGGGGGGGGGGGGGGGGGGGGGGGGGGGGGGGGGGGGGGGGGGGGGGGGGGGGGGGGGGGGGGGGGGGGGGGGGGGGGGGGGGGGGGGGGGGGGGGGGGGGGGGGGGGGGGGGGGGGGGGGGGGGGGGGGGGGGGGGGGGGGGGGGGGGGGGGGGGGGGGGGGGGGGGGGGGGGGGGGGGGGGGGGGGGGGGGGGGGGGGGGGGGGGGGGGGGGGGGGGGGGGGGGGGGGGGGGGGGGGGGGGGGGGGGGGGGGGGGGGGGGGGGGGGGGGGGGGGGGGGGGGGGGGGGGGGGGGGGGGGGGGGGGGGGGGGGGGGGGGGGGGGGGGGGGGGGGGGGGGGGGGGGGGGGGGGGGGGGGGGGGGGGGGGGGGGGGGGGGGGGGGGGGGGGGGGGGGGGGGGGGGGGGGGGGGGGGGGGGGGGGGGGGGGGGGGGGGGGGGGGATGACGTCCGTGACGTCAAGATGAAGGAGGAGCTCGCCATCCACGAGGAGCTATGCACGGCTCTGGAGATGTTCAACATGGCGACCAAGTGCGCAAGAGCTGAGGAATGGCGCCTTTCCCTCCTCGAGCTCCCTGCTGCCGACCCAAAGGAGAAAAAAGACAAGGCCAAGGATGTGAAGCGCAAGGGGGCAGCCGTGCTCACGGTGGAGCCGGACACGAAGCACGGCCGGGACCACCCCGAGTCGTCCAAGAGCAGCTGTCCGTTCTACGCCTTCCACAACGTACACAGCCACAACACCAATGATTGTCAAGAGCTCAGGACCATCCGAGATGGATGCTTCAGTCGACGCCCCAAGCGCAACGACCGGGGCTACGGCCAAGGAGGAGGACGAGGCGGGGGACGCTGGGACGACCGCGGCCCCCGCCAGGAGTGGCGTGACCGGCCTCGTGAGGACCGCTGGTAGGACCAGCCTCGTGAGGGCGCCTGGGGGGACCAGCCGCGCGAGGACCGCCCCCAGGGAAATGCTGGTCTCCCTCCACTGCCACCACCACCAAGAAGGAACGATGACCACCATCAGGACGAGGGGGCTGGGGGCTTCCAGGAACCGCGCGCTATTGCCTGCATCTTGGGCAGAGCTCAGGCCCCAGCATCCCAGCGCATCTTCAAGCAGTTTGCTCACGAGGTGAACGCGGCCCTTTCCAGGCTCGAGGCCACACGCCCGCTCAGGTGGTCCAAATGCGCCATCACCTTCAGCTCGTCGGACCAGCTCAAGTGCGCGGTGACTGCCGGCGCCCTCCCGATGCTTTGCTCGACCGTCATCAGCAACGTCCAAGTCACCAAGACCCTCATCGACGACGGCGCAGGGCTCAATGTCCTATCCGTCGAGACATCGACAGCCTCCAAGTGCCATACGATCAGCTGCAGCCTACCAAGCCCTTCTCTGGAGTGACCGACAGCTCTACCACCCCGATAGGGCAGGTCCGTCTCCCTGTCACCTTCGGCCAGCGCAACAACAACCGCACCGAGCTCATCGACTTCGGCATCACCCACATCCGTCTGCCGTACAACGCCATCCTTGGGAATCCAGCATTGGCCAAGTTCATGGCAGTGACCCACCACGGCTACAACGTCCTCAAAATGCCAGGAAGCAGCGGAATCATCAAGGTCCCCTGCGAAGAAAGAGATGCGGTGTGCTCCCTGGAGCGCGCTCTCCAAGCCGCAGCAATCGAAGACCCCAACAGCGAAGGCACCCTGTACCCTCTTGAGGCCATCCCCAAGAAGAAGAAGCAATTACTCCGCAGAGGGCCTCAGGAGAGCGGCATCTCCAGCGGCGCCGCCTCAGGATCAGCGCCCGCACCTGGGGCGCCTCCCTCCCTCGCATAGGAAGGCGCGCCCGGCGCCTTTCTCGGGCAGGGCTCGGGGGCTCTCTTCTGGAGGGCCTTTGACCTAGCCGACATCACGAGGGAGGCACTCGGGCACCACGTGGAGGCATGCTTTGCTGCACGTTTCCTTCAAGAGGGCACTGGGCGAGGAGCGCCCAGTGCTCAGGAGTTCATCATCAAGGCCACCCAGGAGCGTCAAGAAGCAAGGACCATGCGCGGTGACCGCCGCCCACCACCTGGCGCAGCTCCCCATCCTGGCGAGGACGGCGGGCTGCGCGTCTGCATCAACATTCCAGAGCTCAACAGGGCCGCGTCTCAGGAGCGCTTCTGGCCTTCGCGCGTCGGGCGGTGCAAGGGTCCACCTCACAGCTATGTCCGTGCTACCTCTTGAGCATGCGTTGGTTTTCCCTTGAAGAGGAAAGGGTGATGCAGCAAAGTAGCGTAAGTATTTCCCTCAGTTTTTGAGAACCAAGGTATCAATCCAGTAGGAGGCCACACGCAAGTCCCTCGTACCTACACAAACAAATAAGAACCTTGCAACCAACGCGATAAAGGGGTTGTCAATCCCTTCACGGCCACTTGCAAAAGTGGGATCTGATAGAGATGATAAGATAATATTTTAGGTATTTTTATGATAAAGATTGAAAGTAAAGATTGCAAAATAAACGGCGACAGAAATGGCTCGTTGTCGGGAGATTAATATCATGGAAGATACACCCAGGGGCCATAGGTTTCACTAGTGGCTTCTCTCAAGATAGCATAAGTATTACGGTGGGTGAACAAATTACTGTTGAGCAATTGATAGAAAAGTGCATAATTATGAGAATATCTAGGCATGATCATGTATATAGGCATCACGTCCGCAACAAGTAGACCGACTCCTGCCTGCATCTACTACTATTACTCCACACATCGGCCGCTATCCAGCATGCAACTAGAGTATTAAGTTCATAAGAACAGAGTAACGCATTAGGCAAGATGACATGATGTAGAGGGACAAACTCAAGCAATATGATATAAACCCCATCTTTGTATCCTCGATGGCAACAATACAATACGTGTCATTTCCCCTACTGTCACTGGGATTGAGCACCGCATGATTGAACCCAAAGCTAAGCACTTCTCCCATTGCAAGAAAGATCAATCTAGTAGGCCAACCCAAACTGATAATTCGAAGAGACTTGCAAAGATAACCAATCATACATAAAAGAATTCAGAGAAGATTCAAATATTGTTCATAGATAATCTTGATCATAAACCCACAATTCATCGGATCTCGACAAACACACCGCAAAAAGAGTTACATCGAATAGATCTCCAAGAAGATCGAGGAGAACTTTGTATTGAGATCCAAAGAGAGAGAAGAAGCCATCTAGCTAACATCTATGGACCCGAAGGTCTGTGGTAAACTACTCACACATCATCGGAGAGGCTATGGTGTTGATGTAGAAGCCCTCCATGATCGATGCCCCCTCCGGCGGAGCGCCGGAAAAGGCCCCAAGATGGGATCTGACGGGTACAGAAGGTTGCGGTCGTGGAAATAGGGTTTCGTGGTGCTCCTGGATGGTTTCGGGGTACGTAGGTATATATAGGAGGAAGAAGTAGGTCGGTGGAGCCACGAGGGGCCCACGAGGGTGGGGGGCGCGCCCAGGGGGCAGGCGTGCCTCCCTGCCTCGTGGCCTCCTCGGTTGTTTCTTGACGTCCACTCCAAGTCCTTTGGATCACGTTTGTTCCAAAAATCACGCTCTCGAAGGTTTTATTCCATTTGGACTCCGTTTGATATTCCTTTTCTGCGAAACACTGAAATAGGCAAAAAAAACAGAAATTTGCACCGGGCCTTGGGTTAATAGGTTAGTCCCAAAAATAATATAAAAGTGTATAATAAAGCCCATTAAACATCCAAAATAGAATATATAATAGCATGGAACAATCAAAAATTATAGATACGTTGGAGACGTATCAAGCATCCCCAAGCTTAATTCCTGCTCGTCCTCGAGTAGGTAAATGATAAAAACAGAATTTTTGATGTGGAATGCTGCCTAGCATATTTCTCAATGTAATTTTCTTTATGGTGGCATGAATGTTCAGATCCGAAAGATTCAAGATAAAAGTTTAATATTGACATAAAAATAATAATACTTCAAGCATACTAACAAAACAATCATGTCTTCTCAAAATAACATGGCCAAAGAAAGGTCATCCCTACAAAATCATATAGTTTGGTCATGCTCCATTTTCGTCACACAAGAATGCTCTCATCATGCACATCCCCGATGACAAGCCAAGCAAATGTTTCATACTTTAGTAATCTCAAACTTTTTTCAACTTTCATGCAATACATGAGCGTGAGCCATGGAGATAGCACTATGGGTGGAATAGAATATAATGATGGGGGTTATGTGGAGAAGACAAAAAAGGAGAAAGTCTCACATTGACGCGGCTAATCAATGGACTAGGGAGATGCCCATCAATTGATGTCAATGCAAGGAGTAGGGATTGCCATGCAACGGATGCACTAGAGCTATAAATGTATGAAAGCTCAACAAAAGAAACTAAGTGGGTGTGCATCCAACTTGCTTGCTCACGAAGACCTAGGGCATTTGAGGAAGCCCATTGTTGGAATATACAAGCCAAGTTCTATAATGAAAAATTCCCACTAGTATATGAAAATGATAAAACAAGAGACTATCTATCATAAAGATCATGGTGCTACTTTGAAGCACAAGTGTGGAAAAAGGATAGTAGCATTGTCCCTTTTTATTTCTCTTTTTTCTCTCTCTTTTTTTGGGCCTTCTTTTTTTTATTTGGCCTTTCTTTTTTTTCTCTTTTTTTTATTTGGGACAATGCTCTATTAATGATGACCATCACACTTCTATTTATTTACAACTCGATGATTACAACTCAAAACTAGAACAAAATGTGACTCTATATGAATGCCTCTGGCGGTGTACCGAGATGGGCAATGAATCAAGAGTGACATGTATGAAATAATATGCATGGTGGCTTTGCCACAAATACGATGTCAACTACATGATCATGCAAGGCAATATGACAATGATGAAGCCTGTCATAATAAACGGAACGGTGGAAAGTTGCATGGCAATATATCTCGGAATGGGTATGGAAATGCCATAATAGGTAGGTATGGTGGCTGTTTTGAGGAAGATATAAGGAGGTTTATGTGTGATAGAGCGTATCTTATCACGGGGTTTGGATGCACCGGCGAAGTTTGCACCAACTCTCAAGGTGAGAAAGGGCAATGCACGGTACCGAAGAGGCTAGCAATGATGGAAGGTTGATAGTGCGTATAATCCATGGACTCAACATTAGTCATAAAGAACTCACATACTTATTGCAAAAATCTACAAGTCATCAAAAACCAAGCACTACGCACATGCCCCTAGGGGGATAGATTGGTAGGAAAAGACCATCGCTCGTCCCCGACCGCCACTCATAAGGAAGACAATCAAAGAACACCTCATGTTTCAAATTTGTTACACAACGTTTACCATACGTGCATGCTACAGGACTTGCAAACTTCAACACAAGTATTTCTCAAATTCACAACTACTCTACTAGCACAACTTTAATATCACTATCTCCATATCTCAAAACAATCATCAAGTATCGAACTTCTCTTAGTATTCAATGCACTTATATGAAAGTTTTTATTATATTCATCTTGGATGCCTATCATATTAGGACTAATTTTATAGCGAAAGCAAATTACCATGCTGTTCTAAAGGACTCTCAAAATAATATAAGTGAAGCATGAGAGATCAATAATTTCTATAAAATATAACCACCACCGTGCTCTAAAAGATATAAGTGAAGCGCTAGAGCAAAATTGTTTAGCTCAAAAGATATAAGTGAAGCACATAGAGTATTCTAATAAATTCTGATTAATGTGTGTCTCTCTCAAAAGGTGTGTACAGCAAGGATGATTGTGGGACCTAAAAAGAAAAGACTCAAATCATACAAGACGCTCCAAGCAAAACACATATCATGTGGTGAATAAAAATATAGCTCCAAGTAAAGTTACCGATGGACGAAGACAAAAGAGGGGATGCCTTCCGGGGCATCCCCAAGCTTAGGCTTTTCCGTTGTCCTTAGATTTTACCTTGGGGTGCCTTGGGCATCCCCAATCTTAGGCTTTTTCCACTCCTTGTTCCATAATCCATCAAATCTTTACCCAAAACTTGAAAACTTCACAACACAAAACTTAACCGAAAATCTCGTGAGTTCCGTTAGCGAAAGAAAACAAAACACCACTTCAAGGTACTGTAATGAACTCATTATTTATTTATATTGGTGTTAAACCTACTGTATTCCAACTTCTCTATGGTTCATAACCTCCGATACTAGCCATAGATTCATCAAAATAAGCAAACAACACACAAAAAACAGAATCTGTCAAAAACAGAACAGTCTGTAGTAATCTGTACCTAACGCAAACTTCTGAACTCCAAAAATTCTAAAATAAATTTAAGGACGTGAGGAATTTATCTATTAATCATATGCAAAAAGAATCAACTAAATAGCACTCTCCAGTAAAAAGTTGTAACTAATCTCGTGAGCGCTAAAGTTTCTGTTTTTTACAGCAAGATCAAAAAGACTTCACCCAAGTATTCCCAAAGGTTCTACTTGGCACAAACACTAAATAAAACACAAAAACACATCTAACCAGAAGCTAGATGGATTATTTATTCCTAAACATAACCAAAAAGCAAGAAACAAAAATAAAATTGGGTTGCCTCCCAACAAGCGCTATCGTTTAACGCCCCTAGCTAGGCATAAAGGCAAGGATAGATCTAGGTATTATTTCTTTGGTTTTTAATTTTTTAGCGGAGTCATGCTCGAATCCGGGAGGTTCTTTACATTTCCCTTTATATTAGGAAATTTTTAGATCTAAAGAATCCAACCACTTATTGCAAAGAGTGATCAACATATTCATGCGGTGAAGATTCCCGCTAACACTCTTAAGAGGTTCAAGAGATTTTTGTAAAATTTTTGTTACTTCGCAAATTTTCTCAAAAACTTGTGTTTCTTCCTGGGTATGATGAGGCCCTTTTTGTTGAGGTAGTGTTCCCACTATTCCCTCTATAATTTCATGTGCAATACTGGGATCTATTTCGATAAAATTTCCTTTGGCAATGCAATCCAAGAGTTGTCTATGGGACATATTTAGTCCAACATAAAAATTGTGAAGTAAAATTCTAAAATTTACCTCTAGGGTGCAATTATGATAAGATTCCATCATCCTAAACCAAGCATCTTTTAAGTTTTATCCTTGTCTTTGTTTGAAGTGAAGAACTTCAAACTCGGGAGACAAAGGAGTAGATAAAGGACTGGCCATGACGGCACACGGGACACAAGATGCAAGCGAAAAAGAGGCGAACGGAAAAAGAGGGCGAATAAAACGGCAAGGGTGAAGTGGGGGAGAGGAAAATGAGAGGCAAATGGCAAATAATGTAATGTGAGGGATAAGAGTTTGTGATGGGTACTTGGTTTGTCTTGACTTGTGCGTAGACTCCCCGGCAACGGCGCCAGAAATCCTTCTTGGTACCTCTTGAGCATGCGTTGGTTTTCCCTTGAAGAGGAAAGGGTGATGCAGCAAAGTAGCGTAAGTATTTCCCTCAGTTTTTGAGAACCAAGGTATCAATCCAGTAGGAGGCCACACGCAAGTCCCTCGTACCTACACAAACAAATAAGAACCTTGCAACCAACGCGATAAAGGGGTTGTCAATCCCTTCACGGCCACTTGCAAAAGTGAGATCTGAGAGAGATGATAAGATAATATTTTTGGTATTTTTATGATAAAGATTGCAAAATAAACGGCGACAGAAATGGCTCGTTGTTGGGAGATTAATATGATGGAAGATAGACCCAGGGACCATAGGTTTCACTAGTGGCTTCTCTCAAGATAGCATAAGTATTACGGTGGGTGAACAAATTACTGTCGAGCAATTGATAGAAAAGTGCATAATTACGAGAATATCTAGGCATGATCATGTATATAGGCATCACGTCTACAGCAAGTAGACCGACTCCTGCCTGCATCTACTACTATTACTCCACACATTGACCGCTATCTAGCATGCATCTAGAGTATTAAGTTCATAAGAACAGAGTAACGCATTAGGCAAGATGACATGATGTAGAGGGATAAACTCAAGCAATATGATATAAACCCCATCTTTTTATCCTCGATGGCAACAATACAATACGTGTCGTTTCCCCCACTATCACTGGGATCGAGCACCGCATGATTGAACCCGAAGCTAAGCACTTCTCCCATTGCAAGAAAGATCAATCTAGTAGGCCAAACCAAACTGATAATTCGAAGAGACTTGCAAAGATAACCAATCATACATAAAAGAATTCAGAGAAGATTCAAATATTGTTCATAGATAATCTTGATCATAAACCCACAATTCATCAGATCTCGACAAACACACCACAAAAAGAGTTACATCGAATAGATCTCCAAGAAGATCGAGGAGAACTTTGTATTGAGATCCAAAGAGAGAGAAGAAGCCATCTAGCCAATAACTATGGACCCGAAGGTCTGTGGTAAACTACTCACACATCATCGGAGAGGCTATGGTGTTGATGTAGAAGCCCTCCATGATCGATGCCCCCTCCGGCGGAGCGCCGGAAAAGGCCCCAAGATGGGATCTCACAGGTACAGAAGGTTGCGGCGGTGGAAATAGGGTTTCATGGTGCTCCTGGATGGTTTTGGGGTACGTAGGTATATATAGGAGGAAGAAGTAGGTCGGTGGA